>VZTM01032444.1:87757-173757 GCA_013400555.1 Jacana jacana
AAAATAAAATAAAATAAAATAAAATAAAATAAAATAAAATAAAATAAAATAAAATAAAATAAAATGGAGGGGGACGGGGAGAGGGAAAACAAAGAGCTCATAAAACAGCAGTTGCTGTTTTAAAAACTCAGGCATACAGGAAAACTGGGCAAAATTGAGTTAGAAATATGTATTTACTTCTATTTTACAGCACTGATAAGATTTATCACTCTGATCATTCCCTCTAATTTCAAAGTCCAGTTTTTATAGTTAATTAGCATAAACACACTGCAATTGTTGGATGTCTGATTCTGTGTATACTCCTAACCATCCAGTTCCTGTGCTCTAATTGTAATAACCAAGCAGGAAAATTACCAGAGAAGAACATGACAAAAAAAAAAAAGAGGAAATTTTCAGTTTACCATAAAATAAGATTTTTTGTTTCTGTTTTAAAGTCTAACCTGAAGGTTCTTTCTTTGTCCGTCTATTGTCCACTAGAACTTCCAAGCAGGAAATTTCACGAGACTGTAGCAGGGATGATCAATGAGAAAATTAAGTGTTTAAAACATGCCATATATGNAATCTTTTTTATTGGTACACTGATTTTCAAGAAGCTTCTAACATGAATACTGGAATCCCTTTACAGATAGTATAAACAGTGGAATATTTAGGACTTGCTGCCTGAAAATCTCCAGGTTTTATAAATACAAATACTCTGGATTCTTTACAAGGAAGGAAAGTAGGTATAAACATATATTCTTCTAAATAGCTGCATGGATTTTGCAGCCAGAAAATATTATTCTCCTCATCCAAACTGAATGAGTACAGTAACAGGAAATTTCACCCAGCACAGTAAACAACATTCACCTTCTGGAGATGGGTAACTAACACGGGGTAAATAGGGACAAATATAATCATTGACTAAATATTTTCTCCCTTATAATTAGAGAAAAAGGTAAGAAGACAAAAGAGCTGGGCAAAAAAGCATCCTTTTCTTCACAAACACAAAAACCAAAGAAATAATTTTTCTTACCAGTCATTTGACTTCACATGTAAATTGATTGTTTCGTCCTAGAAAAAAACCACAGTATAAGTACTGGACATGACTTTATGTCCTGACCTTTCCTTTCAGTCAGCTTTGAAGCCTCTCACTTTTTAGAAGAGCCATGTTGGAGCCACAAAGATATCCCATTTTTAAAACACCTCCAATTGCATTTTATTTTCTTTAAATTGTTTTATACTAAGGATACACAGAGCACTATACACTAAAAAGTAACACCAGCTCTGCAAGTGTGCCCCATCATTTGATTTGTTCTGACCTGAATTAGTTCCCCAGCTGGTCACAGAAATCCCTCTTAGACATTTGACTGGTTTTTGGTTCTACTTGATTCCTATGAATATGAGGGTCCATAACCCTTTTTGTTAGGAATGGAAGGGCATTAGCAGTTGTATATCTAAAGCCCTGCTTCACACTGATTTAGTTAAGACATGCTTTGTGATCTTTGGTTCATAGCTTTACATTTATTCTAAAAGGTTGGCATTGCTCACCTTTGCTACTGCCACTTTCTCATTGAAGGGAAGTGAATCCAGAGGAATAGTGAGGGAGGCATGGCAGTCTTTTTTCTCCTCAGCTGAGGTACACTGAAAAATAAATTATAATGTAGAAATATATTGAATGTATACACCACAAAAAAGTACTGTCACCAACTTATTTTTTCATATGGGGTCACCATCCAGCAGTTTTCAAGTTAGCATCTAATATTTATGCTTCTTAGGGGGCACAGTGCTCTTCCAGAGCAGATCACAAAAGACGGCTTTCAATTAAAAATATAAATTCTTTCAATTTTCCTCAGTCATGTATGGCAAACCATGAGTTTACCATGCTCACTCAAACTAAAGACCACATACCAAGCAGAAATGAGGCTTCTTTGCTAGACCCACATGCAGCTCCGACAGGCTGTACTTGATGTAATGAAAGTCCAGAGTCTCCATGGGTCGCCGGGAGGACCCCAGTGACAAGGTCTGGCTCTCTTCATAGGATCCCTTAACTGAAAATAAGAAGTCTTTTTCTAAAAAAAAAAATAAAAAAAAAACCTCAGCAATAGAACATTAAATGTTCATTCAGAAGTTGTCATTTTAATATACAAAACATTCAACAATGCTTAAAAGCTCCCAGACTGTATTTCTACACCCAGAGAACATTATAGGAAGAAGAAGAAAAAAAGAAATAAAATAAAATAAAATAAAATAAAATAAAGGGGGACGGGGAGAGGGAAAACAAAGAGCTCATAAAACAGCAGTTGCTGTTTTAAAAACTCAGGCATACAGGAAAACTGGGCAAAATTGAGTTAGAAATATGTATTTACTTCTATTTTACAGCACTGATAAGATTTATCACTCTGATCATTCCCTCTAATTTCAAAGTCCAGTTTTTATAGTTAATTAGCATAAACACACTGCAATTGTTGGATGTCTGATTCTGTGTATACTCCTAACCATCCAGTTCCTGTGCTCTAATTGTAATAACCAAGCAGGAAAATTACCAGAGAAGAACATGACAAAAAAAAAAAAGAGGAAATTTTCAGTTTACCATAAAATAAGATTTTTTGTTTCTGTTTTAAAGTCTAACCTGAAGGTTCTTTCTTTGTCCGTCTATTGTCCACTAGAACTTCCAAGCAGGAAATTTCACGAGACTGTAGCAGGGATGATCAATGAGAAAATTAAGTGTTTAAAACATGCCATATATGAGACACTTCACTGCTACATATCTCTGGTCACCTGCATCCCCGGGGTCTGGGAAACTGTCCACCTTGTGTTTATTAGGCTAATAAGAGAAAGACCATGGCAATCTGAAGATGTGTCATGTTTCAACTAGGAGAAAAAATGGCTCTGATTCTGTGGTCTCTCCATGGGGATGAGGAGGAAGGGGAAATAAGTGGGAGGGAATAGGAGTGTGCCGAGGCCTCTGGAGGGTAGACTGAGAGATCAGTCGAATCACAGGACCGTCCTTGCAACCCAGCTTTGGCGAGGTTCAACACCTCTAAATAGTGTTAGGGGCAGTAAGAAAGCAACTTCCATATTGTCGAGAAACAGGATGGCCCCAAAACAGGAAACAGGAAAACAGGATGGCCCCAAGAGAGTCCCCAGAGGTAATGACACAGAGGCAGTATGTCAATGAAAGAGGTATCCCCAATGACTGTGTTCACTCTTTCCTAATTCATCCTCCAACAGGGAGGGTGGCTCAGGGAGACCACAACAGGATGGCTGTCAGTGTCCAACCCCCTGTCTCTCTCCCTTCCCTTCAGACCTGCCTGCAGCAAGGTGTTGGGGCACCTGGCAGATTCACCACTCCCATCACTAGCATGAATACAAACATAGGAGAGAAATAGTTTTAAATTACCACTAATACACCATTAGTGACAAGCTTTTCAGGAGGGACTGGACTGAAAGAGAGGGGAAAAAAAATATGCAGTCAGAGTATGACCTAAATACATCCTTAAAATAACACCAAGGAATAACAATTTCCTTAAAGGTTGCCTTGTCCAGCATAGTCTCAAATATGTAACTGATTTTTAATTTTGGGAGCCATCTGAAATGTGGCTTCCTTATTTTTTCAAAGATAATGGTAAACAATTATGGTAATAAGCACAGTGGCTGCAGTTATTATAATCCTACTCTCTCTTCCAGTAAATAACGGGTTACATTAACATCCAGGATGATTCTAGGTAGATAAGGAATACAGTGTTGTAGCCAATATGCAACTAATTCGATAAACACCAGATGCTGTTGCTGTGATGCTGAGCATTTTAAACTATATTATACTAAATGCTAGCAGGTGTTTAAGTGTAAAGCACAGTTGTAGAGTTCTTTGGTCCTGTATGGGTTTTACTCACATGCTCTCTGATGCAAACTCAACCTCCAGCAACTCTTGTGTCTGTAAAAAATAAATTCATTATAAGCATTTGAATGAATTCTCATTCTCACTAGCTGTGGTTTGTCAATGATTATTCTGGCTCCCAAAACAGCTCTTAAAATCAAATTTCCCTCCTACTCTAGGGTGTGCTCAGATGAGTAAAAGCAACCAAGTTAGAGTGATTTTGGAAACTTTTCTCCTTCCTTCAGTAACCATTAGTCCTCAGGCTTACTGCATTTGTCAATTTGGTGGTGAGGCAGAGTATAATGGTCACATAGGCAATCCTCAGGCCTAAAATTAGAACTTCTAACAGAGAAACTTTGTGCAATGGTGATGAAGTGGTTTATCTCCAACAAAACCTATTTGAGCAACAGAGTCAATAAAAAAGAAAAAAAAAATTTGGCATCAGAAAAACTCTGCTAGGAGGTTTGAAGAGCTAGTAAAAGCCTTCAAAATTATGTCCAAGGTAGGGAGGTAAACCTTCTCCTGAACAAGATTTCAAAGGTTTTTTACAGGACTCATGAAATGCAAACCAATAAGAAATAAAACCTCCCACCTACAATTGTTTTACAAGAAGTTATTTAGGAGATAATACCAAAAATGTATTTCCTTCCTGTGGCCTAGGCAGTTTTATTCCTCACCTTCGGATCTAGCTGAAAAGTCAAGCGAACTGTTTCTCCAAGCTGGACTTTAGCAACATCAAAGAGGACAGTGAAGAGGAGGTCATCTTTAGTAACTGCATTTTCATCATAGACTTTCAACTCAAGAATATTCTGTGAACAGAGGTACAGTATGAGGACCATCTTTATTTTGAGACCTTACAGAGGCAGAAGACGATGTGCTCAGCATGTTAAGGATGAGAGAGAAAGGAAGAGAAGTGCAAGAGTATGCACAACCTTTTCATACGCACAGAGCTAAAGAAAGATATTCTGAACCTAATATAATTCAGTTCATTGCTGATTTTCTCCTGCAGAGTAATTTAAATGACAAAGGCCAGTAGAATCATTGAATATGTAGCTCCCATACTGAAAAACATATTTGACCTCTAGTGTGGTTTGAGGTCATCGCTTTTCCCTGGATTGTAGAAAATCATCTCGTGGTCAGGACTTTATTGCTATTGGTGAAAAAAACCCAAACCCTTGGATAGAAACAGCGACTAAATACGTTAAAGAAGCACCATATAACTACTGTATGGTTGCATAATTATTTCCTGTAAAATATTAAATAGATCACACGGAGATAATTGCCACGGAATCTACAGAAACTGATATATTTCTGTTAAATTGGTGACAAAATGCAGAGAAAGCAGAAGAACAAAGACCTGTTTCAATCGAATTATATCCTACATCTCTCAATCTCCTCTTCCTTCCTCGTTCTGCACAAATCTCATTTTCTCTCCTCTGTCCCATGCCTGTTTGGTTGGACAGGAAGGTTAATAGCCCCTGCTGTGACTGGTTGGTAGCTGCACATGGGCTGGCTCAGATGTGCTTCCCAGAACACTGAGCAAATGAACATTAATGGCTGTTTTCTCAGTGGAGAAATAATTCAGACCTCTCTCCACATATTCAGCAGTTCATTTTCATGTCAATCACAGGGACCTCCTATCTCAAAGTTTCTTATTTATCCATTAGATTTAACTGAATCTTGCTAAAGGTTCAGTGTTTATTAGAGACACACAGATAGGCACAGGGTCTCACACAGCACACGCAGAAATAAAAGTGAGCGTGTGAGTTTTGTTGCCTTAAACATTCATCATGAATCACAGGAATCACATAACTAAATCTGATAGGTGGCTGAATATACAAATATACTGAAAGATGGTCTACAATCCAGACATTTAGTTTTGACATCTATCATTTCTGTACAAAAACAGCAAGTGAGAGATGGCAAGTTGCAGTGAACTTGATCCTGCAGTTTGCTGTCAGAAGACAGAAAGGCTGTTACCTGATACGTAAATGCATCACACTGTGCTTCAGACAGAAAATCAATTCTGTTTGGGGCTGAAAGTTGGGGTGAGTTCTTGCCCACTACACTTGCTCAAAGACCCGTATCAACAAGAGGCAGAGAGAAGCAGCCACAGCAACTTGGTTTACAGGCCAGCCATAAATACCCTCTTATTATGGGTTATGGATTATACTTTCAGGATTATGGAAGATGATGGAGGGGATATACTTAAAAGCATTAGTTTGCAGGTTGTAGAAAGCCGGATTAACACTGAAGAGCAGATAAATTTTCTTAGATGTGATACTGCAACAGACTGCCCTTATTTGGCTGAAATGGCTGACTTAGTGACCAACTGATTTGAAGTCTCTCAGTTACTCCCAGCTAGCCAGGAATGACACACACAGGGTGCTGGCTGGCTAAAGGAGCTCTCCAGCTCCGCCCTGGGATGCTGTGTGGGAAGAAACCAGTCACCATTTCTATCTGCTCCTGAGCATGAGGGCAGCATTGCTGGGGTGGCCCTCCTCCAGCCAGGGGAGCACTGCCCACAGCACCAGCCTGGGAAGCCCTTCCTCACTGACTGTGCTTTCTCAGACATTCATCAAAACAGATGTCTTTCAGCAAACACTCCTGTTCCTTGTGGGAACCAGCCCGACGTACCCAAAAAAGCTTTTCTCTTCCACGGTGACAGTGTATTACCTGATTTTACTGAGCTCTGGCTCCCATGATTTAAGATGCTGAACACCTCAGTGATGCACGAAACAGGAGAGGAGAAAATAACCGGGCCAGCAGAGTCTGGCTCTGCTCAGAGAGCAACGAGCGTAGCAATTGTACTATATGCATAGAAACCTGTGAGAGCCCAGGCAGCAATGAGGCAGCAGCGACAGACATGCCAGAGGACTTTGGTTGTCCTGGATCCCCAGGACACCTTTTGAGCATCCCACACTGAAGCCACAGAGACCACTAGAATGCTGCTGTTGCCACATACTTAAAATTATTTGGGCTAATGCCACGTCTTGTGTGTCACTGCAAATTTAACTGCAAAGTAAGATGTTCCCAAACACTACTCCATGAAGGACCAGTTCAAGCAGCTACCTGTGGCCAAGACATTTTTTTCAGCTGTTATGTGTGGTATTGCAGTTTTGAAAGACCTGTCAGCCATGAACCATTGCAAGAGGTACAGACCCGTGGGTGTTTGTTCCCATGCTGCAATGTTTGTCCCTTGCCTTTGCGGAAGGAAGGCAGAGAACTTATATCATGGGTAAATTGTGCAGACAAAGGCAAGAGGAGTTGTTCACTGGAGACAGTGGTGCAGCAACACTTTGAGCTATTCTGAATGCTCTTGTGGAAGAGTTTATCAATACTTAAGAGAGGCAGGGGATTTGCCTGCTGATTTGGCACTTGGCAGAAGTGCTCATCCTGCTCCACCACCAGCACTAGGAAATGAAGGGTGCAAGCTGTAAAGCAGAGTTTGATTCTCTCAGGTGTGAAGTAAGCCTGTCTTACTTAGTCTGTCACTGATCTTTGTGGATTGCTAGACTCTGATATTGATGCTGTCTTTTCATGGGACTGGATAGTGGGACTAACAAATCTTAAGTTCTAATGTTTATCATCATGGTAAAAGCCCAGCAGGTCTTCTTTTGCAAACTTTAACTGTTTTGTGATATTTTTTTTCATTGCAGGTCATTCCAGAATAGTAAAAAAGTACAGCACTGTGATGCTGTGATGCTTCCACTACTTAGCTCATATATGCTTTTTATGCTGTTCAATTTACTCTGAAATTCTCCCCTTTACTCTTGAAAATCAGGGATTTAAACAAAACAAAACAAAAAAGACAAAGTGAAAATTTAAAATCGATAGAACATTATATGAATAGCTGTGAAATATCTCGGCTATCCTTTATATATCAGAAAATAAAATTTAATTTTGGTGCTGCATGCTACTCCACAACCCCTCACCCATATCCTTGTAGTCTCTCATGCATATTTATTTTTATGGTATCCTACATGTTGATCACACAGTGAGATCTCTGCCCCAAAAGAAAAACAAATGCACGCTGCATCTTACTTTTACTTGGCTCTGGATCCTGAAGCAAAATGTTTCATTCCACACTGGATCTTTGCAGTTCTTGATGGTTTTGGTCCGGACAGTCTCAGGGGAGGCAGTGGGCAAGGACAGGCTCACATAGCAATCAGTTTGACTAACTGTGTTTGAAAAGATATATTATAACTAACAAATTACTGTAAATACATTAGAGTATGGCCTTATAGCACTGTGTAGACAGCAAGCTGCAAAAAGGAGATATAGTTCCTATGATTTTTCTTAGCAGTCCATGTTCAATAGAACTCACTACTATTTATTCACTCTGCAGATGAGAGATCTGGTCGCTAATGGAGATTCAAAGAAGCTACTGCAATAAAGACAACTGGTTAGGAAGAAATATGCAGAGCTACTTTTACTTAACAAAACCATTATCTTGTTGCAAATCTGTTTGTTGCAAATCAACAGATTTCTGTGATGGAAAAGAAGAAGGTTTACATTTTAAGAGAACTTTTTTTAAAGGATAATATACTTATTTAACTCTTTGAGTATTTATTTAAGTCTAACTTTGTGCTTTGTTCTTGAGCAGGAACGGAAGAGCTGAAGAGGGTCTGGGTACAAACAACCTTCCCCCTCTGGTTTGCAGCCCTCACTATACCCCAGTCCATGTAATGAGCTGCCTGCCTCATCCGACATGCGATCACATCACTTCACCCCCTGAAAATATGCAAAAATAGCAATGCACTTCTATCTTACTGATTTAAACTCTGAGCCTTGAGAGCTAAGAAGCCTCACATTTCTTAGACGGGTGTTACCTTAATGTAGGTTTGAACACATGTGGAAGTTATGTGCAAGTATGGCATTAAACCTACAAATATGGCATTAAACATACATAATACAAAGGAACTGCTTTGTGGTGGGCTCTCAGGAACCACCCCCAGCTCCTAACTGGGGCAAACAGCCTCCCAAGCAGAGCTATGCCAAGCACTGCCACAAAGTGTTGATGAGTTACCTCTTGGGGATTGCTAGAGTTTTCAGGCGAGAGGCAGGTTTTCTACTTGTATGTCTGTGCAGCTAACTTTACTTTTGTGTGCTCATCCGATGTGTGTGGAATATTTAAGTGGTTAGGATTCTCTCTGGTACTGCTAAGAATATGGTGGCTTTTTTAGCAGGGGGCAGTGCTGGGCGTTTGTTCCTAAGTGCATAAAAGCATTGATGCTTCATAAACTTGTAACTGAGACCCTGAAAGGACAGTGAAGAATGGTAGGACTCACTCTCTCTACTCTATCATTTGCCCTTTCTAGCTCTTGTATTTGGAGAAAATCTGCCGTCCCTCAGTCCTGGACACTCTTTGCACTTATTTTTAGACAACAGACATTTCCTTTGCCTGCTGTGCAATGACAGATGACTCTAATGTCTCCAGCCCTAAGGACTTGCCTTGTAATCACAGAAGCAGGACAGATTTGGGTATAACAACAGCCAGTTTGTCACTGCAAGATACATACTGAAGGGCAGCATGACCAGGTGGGATAACCTGCTGGACAAGGTCTCATGACATGTTGGCTCCTGTCTCAGCTCTGGTCCGGGCTGCTCAGTCACTCTGGAAATTGCTTCCACTTGAATTTATCTTGCTTCTCTATCTACAGTTCCCCCTCAATGAAACAGTGATAATGATCCTCTTCTCTTTCATAATCTGCTTTGACACCCCTGATTAAAAGTATTATACAAAAAGCCTCCCTATTGTATTTCCACATGACCCACAAGAAGAGAGTGCCTTATCAGTAATTATGTTATTCTTTCTCTACCAGTCCCTTGACTCTTATTCAACACTTTCTTTAAACTTGTGGTGTAACCCATGTGGCAATGAATAGGTGTTGCTTAAAGTAATTTGTGCAATAGATTAGGTATGATTTATCTTTCAAGTCTTCTGATACTGTCTGAATATGAAACATCTTCTGGCTTTTCAGCATGCATTTGATAGTTTACCCATTACTGTCCATAGCAGGAAGAAATTACTTTAAGATCACAAGTGCTGATGTCTATAATTCTCGTACATAGTAATTGGATATTTTTAGACTTATCACTGCAATTTTAAAATGCAGAACATGTGCAATGTAGCTGTAGATAACAATTTATTGGTAAAGGAGGCTAAATAAATTATTTCTCTAGCTCTCTCCCTGGCAATATATTCTACTATTCTTCCATTGATTTTTAATATTTGAAAAAAATAACATTAACTTTGCATAGTTACTTCCTCAAATGGTGCCAGAGAATCAGATAAGAGTGAGAGTATCTGTTTCTTTAGCACCTGCATCTGCCAGTTACAGACAACAGATATTTGTGTGCTTTAGAGAATTTGTTCATTTATGGTCTGGAATATCGCCTTGTTGTATATACTAGCTGTGATTCCTCATTTAGAAGACAGGCCTTTGATATTTTCAGACTATCAAAGAAGCTCTAAACTTCTGACTTATCATTTTCTATCTAGATAGAGCTGTAGTGGGATCTCTGTTCAGTCCGTCATCTTCTCTGAGCACAATAGACCTACAGCCAATTTGAGAAGTTAGTTCAGTCTTTAGCAAGGTTGTTCACTCTTAATATGAGCAAAACCAAAGTCCTACAACCTGATGGTCTACATGTAACATCAGCTCAGTTAGCAACCAGCAAGGCCTCAGTGTCAGCTCAAGACAAGAATGCAGGTAGAGACAGAGATATTTGAATCTGAAAACAGGTGATTTCACCCAGGTCACTGCATGAAGAGTAACAATTTATGCACCAGAACTATAATATTGCAAGACTTATCTGATAACTTATATATACAAAATAGATTTAGATAAATTTTGGACCAGATCCCAAATGCACAATGTTCAATGTTAGTGCAGGTGATGAGATTTAGCACTGAGATCTCTTTGTGTACAGTCCCAGCCCTGGACAGGAACAAATGGATGCTCAGTGTCTTCCATGTTGCTGATCTCTTCCTCTCTTTTTCTCCCTCCACCATAAAAGGTTTTAACTGTTACCAGCTACTAAAATTAAACATGTCCAGGTTGAAGAGGACTGCCTTAGACAGCTTGGCATATGAGAAAGAACTGAAAGAATTGAGTTTGCTAACTCAACAACAACAACTGTCAAAGACTGTCAAATAGCACAATAATAGTCTGTTCTGTAATGTCAAAGAAATTGATATAAAGAGGACAACGATCTGTTGCTCTGTGTGACCAGAGAGTAATAAACAAAGGCAAATACTAGAAAAACTGTTCCAACTCTAAGAGACTTAGCTCTAGTGAGAAAGATTTTATAGATTTTCCAGGTAACTCACAGAATCACAGAATATCAGGGATTGGAAAGGACCTTGAAAGATCATCTAGTCCAATCCCCCTGCCGGAGCAGGAACACCTAGATCAGATCACAGAGGAACGCACCCAGGCGAGTTTTGAATGTCTCCAGAGAAAGAGAATACACAACCTCCCTGGGCAGCCCGTTCCACTGTTCAGTCACCCTCACTGTGAAGAAGTTTTTCCTCATATTTAAGTAGAAGTGGTAACTCATTTCAGATGGTATCAGTACCCAGATGTATCAAAGAGTGACAGACAAGGTAAATTTGATCCTGCTTCAGGAGAAGAGAACCAGCCCAGGTGAACCTGCAAGGTGTCATATGGAATTGCTGCCATGTGATGCCCATGTTTATGCTGGAAGGTAATAAACAAGGTAATCATGTCCCATTAATTATATTGCATGGAAACCAATTAACCAGCCTCCCTGCCAGCCTTGACTGTCAGGGGAAGGAAGTGATAGGACATCCCTACACTATCTGTGCACTGTCTCCAAAACAACTACATAACTTCTTCTTTGACACATATAAATTAAGATAATAATTTCACTGGAAAAGTTGCCACCTTTCCAAACACATACAGTATTGAAATAATAAAGCTTAAGTCCATATCTAGAACCTCCATGTACCATCCCAATGTAATCATCAAAAGGAAGCAACACCAAAGCATCACAATACAATGCAGAGAAGCCCACAGACAGCTGTGCTATGACTTCTCGCATCCACCCCAACTTCTCCATAAGGCTACGGAGGATAAATTATATTACATAAGTGGCATTTTGGGTATATGTAGCTGTTCTTTCAAGATTTGTATATGCTAAGAGAATCACACGTGTCATTTCATCACCTTTACATGTGCTCTCTTTTGACAAAGTGGACCTAGAAATCAGGTATTCCCATAGGTACACCCATTTTTATACTTTTCATAAGCATTACCGCTATTTCACTGTTCCTACTCTGTGAGCCAGTAGGAACCAAAAAGCTGTATATTTTTGACCAAGAGGAATCAGTGAGAAGTCAGACTTCCTTTGTTCTACATCAGACCCTTTTGCAGTGATACGTGGTATAACCCCGACTTTATCGCTTTTGTTTCATCATTATCATTTTTGCTTCCACTTAAAAATAAACTAACGAAAAATTAAGTCTTGGCCAGACATTGACATTGTTAATGTAGACACAGTGGGTAGTTAGAGCTGCTGGGCATCTGAAGAAATCATTATTAGAGGCAAACATCATGGAAACTGACTTGGACACAAGCTGCTGCAAGAAGCACACAGGAGCGCCTCGGACTTCAAAGGAAATGGGAGTGAGAACAAAATCAATACCTGAAGCAGCTGAACCAATCAATCAACAATCACAAATTATCTTGCTTCAGAAAGTGTTCCCAAGAATGCTGTTCACTCAGTAAGGAAATAAAAACAAAAATGTTTTTAATTTCTAGCTAAAACTAATTTTATTTTTCCTTAAACATCATTATTTTGACTCAGAAATGTCTCTGACATGCTTTATGAAGACCCGTAGTTATGGTACTTTGTTCTCCTCCAGGATTTATCTGAAAAAGCAGGAGCAATACACCAGGGGAGATGAAACCTTGTGCAGGAACTGAGACTAAGCTGTAGCACCAGCAGTGCACTGCAACAGTAGTTTTGATCTGAATTTTTCAATGGAGACTCAGAGTTTTGAAACCCAAACTATGCTATTGAATAAACAAACTTTACAGCAGGGGCACTTCTAGATATCTTTTCTTTCTAGTAAAATTTGGTACTGAGTGGGAAGCTACCAAAAATCTGTAGCAAGGACAAGGTCGGTGTTCTCCTTTTGCTGTTTCATGTATCTGAAAACCAGAAAATGTTTGCAAATCTTATTAATGGGGTTAGAAATAAACCAAAGTCTCACTTGGAGGAAGCAGGTAGCACTGATAACCAGGAGGAATTTACTCTAGGTTCTGTGCACAGAAATGAAAAGGAATACCTGTAGCAGTTCTTTTCTTTTTTATGGCAAGGATGGAAGAGTTATGCCTAAGGAAAAAGTATGGAAATAATAGAGCACATCATTATAACTAAGTAACAGAAGTAGAGTGCAATAAGTCACCTCATTCCCTCACAGGATGGTTTGCAGCAGTCAATATAAAGGTGTTGATGCTGATTAATTAATTTGGTAAGATTCCATAAAATATAGGGTCAACTCACTAGAAGCAGGAGTATTTATACCACAACATAAATGGTTCGTGTGCTTGAGAATTAAGCCCAAAGTCTGTAAATGTCAGTCACCATTTTGTGAATTGAATTTTGGACCTACAGGGCATAATTCACAGGTGACGATTACAATTTTATTGTTTTGGTTTATTTGTTAAGGAAAGAGTTTATTCAGCCTGGATTAAAAGCTTACATTGCAGCAATGGCTCATCCTCACATAAATGTTATGACTCGGATGCAACACCCAGTTTGCTTTTTGCAGCCAAGTCACTGCATTTTACATGTCTTTTCTACAAAGATGTCACCATCAGTTTCTTTCACATAAAAGTAAGCCACAAATAAACACATAGGCTACAGACTGTCATTTATTACAAGGCTACAACTAATCCTATTTTCACAGTGAAATTAAATGAGCTCGTATTCTGGCTGGAGTACTCCAGGGCTCCCAACTGATCTAGAAGTCTACAGCAGCTTTCCTACAAGTAAGAATGAATGAAAACATTAAGAATAGATATATCTGACTTTAATACTCAAGATCACTTTTGTCTAGGTTTCATGTAGTCAGATTGGCTCTGAACAAAAAGGAAAAGATGGACACATTTTCAGGCAGGCATTCAAAAAGATTGCCAATTTCAAGCACCATCACCAACATTTGTGAGGGAATCTTACTGTTACCCTTCACTGGCTACTACTGCAGCAATATTTTATTGTCTCCTTTATTGCTGAGGATACAGTCACAAAAGTGTCTGAGGAGAAGTGATAGCCTCCAGTGTCTTTTCAGCAATGTAGGCTACCACAGTCACGTTAAATCTAACCTCCCTACTTTACATTGGCCTCCCACATAATAGCAAGTCACATATGGGTTCATTGTCCTTATCTCCATGGTAAACAATGTCCTTGGTTCAGTAAAAAAGTTTGCCTGAAGCTCCTCTCTGGGGACCATCACTGATAACGGTCCCTCAAACCCTGTGAATCTTGCCTGTGGGCAAGGCTTTCCCTGGCACTGCTCTGAATCTTCAGAATAAACCTCCACAGAGACCAAGACATACCACAGGCCTTATCATGATGTGCTTTCAGCATGCAGCTCACCTCAGCAGCACTCATCTAGACACATGTGAAAGAGTACTAAGAGAGCACCAATGCATAAAACAAAACAGACCTCTGCTCAGTGGGTATGGGAAAGAATGAAACACTGATTACAGACATGAGTCAGGGAATCATAGAATCACAGAATTGTCTAGGTTGGAAGGGACCTTTGAGATCATCTAGTCCAACCATCAACCAAACAACAACCTATCACAGTACATAACTGGATGAACTGCAGATACTGATGTCTTGATGAAACCAGAACAACCAGGACATAACTAGAACAGATTCTGCAGGTTCTTTAGCAGTGTATAAGAAAATCTGTTGGGAATCAATGAACAAGAATGCATTTAAATGTATTTTCCACAATAAAATGCCAAAGATGAGAAGTTGTACCTTCTCCTCATCAGAGGAATACCTCAAAAATCCTGAAGCAAGTCCTGCAATAAATAAATATATGTATCAATCTTCATAATCTTAATTAACTTCCTTGAATGTCCCACATAATCATTAATAGTCCTGTAAACACAGATCTGCTGATATTCAATATGTGGTTACTTTTCAGTGTCAGGCAAATTATACTTTGATCTTAAACTCAATACATCATTGTGCAATAGTACGCAGGATATAGAGTAAAAGATGGTCCTTATCAAGGATGATCAAAAACGCCAAGGTACAATAACTTTTAAGAAGATGTGAGAGACTGTAAGCATGGGAAAAGGCAATGCTCATCTTAGTTTCGTAAGTGTGAGAAGGTGTTATACAGCTCAGCTCAAAGAAATTTGTAAATATAGAAAGCTTATTCAGAAATCAAAGCACATACTTTGTCATCATTATCTGTTGACAACTGTGGGAGTTGCTTACATATTTTGAAAGAAACTGCATGCTAGCCTTGTGCTATCTGTGTTAGCTACTAGCACAGCACTTCATGAAATGTGTCTCAGGTCACAGAAACATCTGTCCAGGTTGGTTGGAATTTTCCAAGTGCAAGCTAGAAACTGGCATCCTGGCCAGAGTCTGCCACTGCCTTTTAACCCTGAAAGCCAACTGGCAGAGGAGGAGTGAAGAGTCATGGATTGCTGCATAGACCTTTGTCCTCCCAAAGCACTGCGTGGTTCTACATTGCTGCCATCATCAAATACTCACTCCAGCCCCTCTTCTCCACCTGCGCTTCTCCCTTGTTCATTCCATTGCCTCCACCCTTTTCAGACCCATTTTAAAAAAGGTTTTCGCTTTTTAAATTATAAAACACTTTATAACCTGTTTCGACATCTTGTTTAGTAGAAGATTCACCTAAACAGAGGATAGTGAATTCTACAAGGAGCATGTAGTACCATCATAAAAGGCTTTAAAGATCGCCCTTGTTCAGTGAAGGATAACAGCTGCAGTATCACCCGTGCTGCTACAGTATGAGAGCACAGCAGCTGCTCCCACCTTTGCTTTTGAGACAGAGATGAGCCTAACGTTTGTCTAAGGCTGTTTGTTCCTTTTACTAGTCCTTCAGCCAGTAATGAATTAGTTCTCCTAATGCCCCTATTTGGCTCCTAATATCCTTGCTGCATTCCTTGCTTTAGAAATGAAGAATTAAAGTTTTGAGGAAACTCATCTTCTCCAAGGTTACACCAAGAGTCTGGATGAAAACATGAGGGAACATCACACACAATACCTTTAACCACCAGAACAGATTTCTGTTCTTGCACACAGAAGTAACAGAAGTCAGCACAGCATATGTATGTACATATAAACCACTGATATTTAGCAGTACAGATGCAATTATTTCCATAGCTGTATGGAGGTGCCCTGACCAAGATCCCTAAACAAATAGCATTAATGAGCTCCTTGATTAGACATAGCATTGTCCTTTTGAGTGGCATCTTATGATACTATGATGGCACAGCACAGGCTTTTTGTCTCCACGCTTCTTAGTATGGATACAACACAATGCAATTGCACACAATACAATATATACTACACTTTATACAATAAACTCCATCATGGAATTTTTGTCAACAATACATTAAAGATTTGAAAAAGGAAAAAAACCTTGCCATAATCTCTTAGACTAGTGAGCCCAAAATGGGTTGTAAGAGGGAAACTAGGGTTTTGCATGTGTTTAGATGGTAACAATAAACTGAGGACAAGTGGGAGCAGAGATGGGTAACAGAAGTGGATAAAACTAAACAGAAGATTGAATGAAAAAGAGGAGAGGTTGTTAAGAACTGCAACACTGCAACTGTGAAGCTGATTCACATTATATTCATTTAGATCATCCATTATTTTGTTATTCATCTTATTAACCATGGTTATGACTTCATTATTATAAATATCAGTCAGGACCAGGGCTCCATTTTGACAAGTACCTTAGTAGTTAATGCAATTAGCTCTTGATCTTGATCTCACCTGCTTACAATTACAGTAAGAAAAGCCCCACTTCAGGATATGACATCATGGGGAGGAGGGTCTGGTGATTAACAGTTGCTTTTATACCTGTTCTTAACCAGTGAGGAAACCCTTGTTTACAGGTCTTGTTGCAACTTGACAGCTTCCACATAATTACTGCTCTGTCCTTGTGCAGATTCCTATTGCCAAGCATTTGTCCTGAGCTGCTTTTAGGTTTTGTCTCCTTAAATGCAACCATAACCTATCTGAGCAGCCAGAGGCAGCAGGAACTTAGATGAGATACCTCACAAAGACAACAGTGCTCTTTTTCAAAGGAACAAGCACCAGGATTTCTCACATCCACGGCAAAACTCAGTGACCGCATCCATTTCAGCAGTGAAGTCATTTCACCCTCAAAGGAGCCATGCCGTTAGCACTGGCCAGCCCAGACAGTGGCCTGCTGGTGCTGCCCACGCTACCTGCCCGCCCTCCCTGCTCTCACCCACTCACACTGGGGCTACAGTCAGGGGAATGGGTAAGAAGTACACGCGACTTGTTGTGTGCATGTCTTTAACCAGTCTTTTCTGCACATAATAGTTTCCTTTGGAGAACATGGCAACAAAAGGGACTTCACATCATGATGACGTTACACAGGATTCAGGTGACATAAGGAAAAACATTAGTAATACTGCCTACCAAAATTTAATCAATCAGCAGTGCAATATTGGAAGTTTGCTACAAAGTTAAATAGCAACAGATTTAACAAGACTCAGATGTAAGCACTAAGGCTTTATCTAATGAGCCTTGTCTTAATAAAGAGAATAGAAAAAAGGTAGCTGTAGACCATTCCAGGAAAAGATTTCTGGAACTTTGGACTTTTCTAAATACAGAGTAGGAGAATCCATTTTTAAATACATTTTTTGTCTCCTGGAGAGAATATTTCTGTGCAATACATGTATGTAGAAAGTGTTAGTTTATATCTCACTTGTAGCCCATGAAACAAGCAGGTTTTTCTCCCAGAGGTGTCCATTTGCAATGTAGAAGATATTTATTTCCCCTCCTGGAAGACCTTTGAACCCTACCACTGAGAAAAGGGCTGCACTAAACCAGCTCTGCCGGCTGTGTAAAGCAGCCCATGCCCTGCTGTGACTGCAGTGGCAGCCTCTGGGAACAGGCAGTTCCAGGTGTGCTCCATCGCAACTGTGCACACCAAGGCAGGTCCAGGCAGTCACACTGAAAAGATCTGGTCTGGGGAATTTACACAGCATGGGTCTAGTTCTTGTTATAATCAGTACAAGGAGGGTGAAATGTAGTGGTACTTGGCCAGCAGAAAAGACTCTCCAGAGATGCTTCCATGGTTAAACAGTGGAAATGCAGAGCCCTGTATAAAGGTGGTTTCAAGGTGCCTTCAACAGTGTCTCCAATGAAAATAGGTGGAGGGACTCAGAGATGAAAGCTATACCCTCTTCCAGTGATGTTGGCTGGTGGACCCTTGGAAAACAAGAATTTCGCAACAAACAATCCCTTCCCATACGTGGGAAGCCTTCTGAAAGTCTATCTCCACTACTTCAGCTGGCAGGGAGAGTAAGGGAAGATCATGGGAAGTCACTGGATGGCAGAACAAATTCAGTGCCTTTCAGCAGTGCAGGTAAAACTAATTTTTGCCACTAAAAGGATGAGGCATTGAGACTGCAGCAAAGTTTTTTTGTATGACATGGAAGAGGCCAGACAAAGACTGCTTTTGATGCATAGAGTTTATCATGGATGCATTTATGAAGGTTTCTGATAGTCACAGAGTATTCACAGTCTTAAAAAAAAAAGAGATAGCTGCAGTCATGTAGCTGTTAATGATGTTTTCTGCTATATTCTGAATAAATGCAAGCAGAGCAGTTGTTTTTGTTGAAGAGCTAACTCTAATATGCAGAAGAGGCCTTTTCAGGCCAGGCAGAAATGGACCAGCTTTTCTCAGAGTTATTTCTGCTGCCCATGCAAGGCAAAGAGGAGAAAACAGAAATGCCCGTAACTTCTTAATTAGCAATACAAGTAAGTAGATTTCCCAAAAAAATAACATCATAAAACAGCCTGATGGGTTCCTATGACACTGAGAAAGGGTATCTGGGTTCCTGTCCAATACAAAGTGAGGGGGAAAATATCAAAATAAAATCCTTTTGTGGCCTCTAAGTGCTAATCATTTTGGGTGTGGCAATTAAATGCAAACACTACTTTTGACTCACAGCCAGATCTCTGTGCCAGAGACCTCATGAACCAGTGAACAGATCTCTTGGGAGAGTGGGGAAGGTGAAAACATGCTTCAGTGCTTGTCCTAGCCAAAAGCATTTATTATAGGCCCATTCTGGTGACATATTGTCAATCCAGATAAAACTTTGGACTGGACTGGTATCACTATTCTTACAAATTTTAACAGAGAGAATTTAGCCAAACTCAAATATGCTCAGAAATTGCAATAGATGTGTCTTGGGATAGACACGTACCACTCAGATTGCAGCTGCTTGATAACCTACATAATGCAGTAGCAAAACCTGATTCATGAGTAAGCCTTATTCCTATCAGATTTCAACACACATTACCGGCCTAATTCTTGTTATTATGATCATACCATGTACAAATACAACCTTCTGTCTTACACAAAGAGAAAAGTTCAGGATCTTGTGATTATAGATGATTGCCACAGCTATCCTATAATTAAAAAAAACCCGAACAAGTCCTGTGTTATACAGCAGGGAGGATCTAAGGAGGGTATGGACACTGTGAGTTTTATATAGCAGTCCCTCTACACAAAGAAGACACTTTAGCTGCACAGTGCCACAGCTGAAGCAAAGCATCTTTGATGGGCAGTCTTCCCAAATGCATAGTTTGGTCCAATCAGACTCTGACTCTAATCAAGTGTCTGTGTCTTTTGAATTTGAATTATTTCTTAGACATCTTTCAGCTCTCTGTCCTCATCTCTGTCTCTCTTCACAACTTTAAATTGCACAGAAATAGTGATTAAAACAAATATGTGTGGGTGGGAAATATAATCTTTTCCTAAAATATATTTTGAGCCAAGTATATTTCAAATGTTTAAAAATATTTGATTAAACCCATGAATTACATGACAAATATATTCCCACAAAAAAAATGTTTAAAAAAATGAACCCTTTTGAGCAAAGACTAATCCTGGGTAAAGTAAATCTCTACAGAAATAAAAAGATGTAGGCCTAACTAGTTTCTTCTTAACTCATTGCTACATTCAAGTGACTCTATTCATGCACAATGAAACACATAGTTTAGAATTCCCCAATTTGCTTTCATGGTGTCCACTTATCTCTCTGCCAAATGCACTTCAGCTTAAATGCACTTCAGCCTAAACCACTCTGAGCTTGGTATGGACTACAAGGTGAACTCAGTTGTACACACCAATAACTCTCTTTTCCACGACAGAGTTTATTTAGCAGGTGCCTTTGGATGTCTTCCTCTGAGGATTTCTCTCATTGTTTAGGTGTTAAAATTTCTTTGCACAATATTTTTTGTCAAGAATGGAAGGGCTGCCCTGTAAAGGTTCCTATTACACTCTCACACTCATTTTGTAATTTGATTTAATGCTTTTTTGATGCAGTCTCATTTCCTGTGATCTGTATGGCATGGCTCCACTAACAGAATCAAGTGAGAGAGCACACAGGTATGGTGCAGAAAAAAGTTTCATAGGTAACTTGCTCCTCATCCTGAGACAGAAAATAAAATTCAGTGCTCTGTCGCATGATAGAGAAAGGCAACTAGGATGGGAAACTGACAAGGATGCTCCTCTCAGACCCTGGCACCTACCACTGCTTCTTCTGGCACTTGCCAACAAATTCTTTCCTCCACATCTGGCTTTGGAAGCAAATCTCCAGTGTTATAGCTCCATACCTGCAATCAGGCAGTCAAAAATCTGCTCAAAATGAAGATACAGGATAAAGACTAATAAAAGATAAAGATATAAATAGCTATGGTTTTCTGAATGTTCATTGATCCATAAGAATGTAAAGACTGTCATTGCCAATCATTATAAAATACTGAGAAAGAACTAAACATTCCTGATTTCAAGGCCACGGGCAGTTATTTGGTTATCAACTCAGTAGGTGGTTATCTTGATGCTGCTGCTGTCAGGGAAACTTAGGCGTTCCCTTGGACTAGTATCATTTATGCCAGAAAACGGCTCAGCTGAGATTAAAAAGACAGAGAAGCAACTCAGCCATCCTTTCACTCTTCTCTAAAGATTGTCTTTTCAAGAAAAGACAGTATTCCTTTGCTAGGCTTAACAGCAGGAAAGCAAGAATTGACTAGTAATCTCTATGGAGGCAAATACTTTTGCTGAGTTCTTATTTGATATGCAAAGATTTATATTCACTTCCTATCTGTTGTGTTCCTGCCTTGTTCTTTGTTTCAAAGCAGATATTTGAGTTGACTTTCAGCTGGCTTTCTCCTACTTGACAAACTGCTGAGATTTTTCTCCCTTGACTTCCACTGCCACCCATTCCACAAGTCCCCCAGAAACCTTTCAATGGTACTGGCTTTGCCTTGCAAGTCTGGTGTTCCAATTACATTTCAGTAAAACTTTGGCAGGAAAAANTTTGTTTGTTTTTGGTGGGTTTGGGGTATTTTGTTTGTTTGTTTTTTAAATAAATAGAAATTTAGAGGTGCCTGTATATATTCCCACTGTCTGCAAACAGGTACAGAAGTTGATACAAAAGCAACATCAGTGCTGGCATTTTTGTCAGGAAGCAGAGGTGCAGCCTGCATCTCAGTGAATCAAAAACTGCAGCTGAGAATTAACAGGTTAATTTCTTCAGAGAAACTGGCTCTGCAGGTTGTTAGCAGTTAAGATACTTTACAGCACACCACAGTAGACCTTTGCTATTTCCACTAATAGTAACATTCTGTAAACAGAAACATTGTTTATAAAAAGCTGTATTCTAAGAATAGTCCCAATTCAAATATGCACCAGTATTTGAAACCATGGTGACACTTCATATACAGACACAAGTTACAGTGCTTTCTTATATCCTCTGCTTTCGGAACTGAGCTACCGGGAGCTGTGAGGAAAGACTGAGATACTCACACAGATCTGCCTTTCTTAGATTTCTCATTCTTATGATTTTCACAGAGAGTGAGCAGCATGGGCATTCTTCACTCTGCAGAAAAAATTACAAAGCCATTACCTACATGAATATTAAGTTGTTCACATTTCACAAAACGTGCCCCAAGTGTGTGTTGCAATTTTCAAAGCCGTGCAGAAATATTGGAAGATGAACTACTTGCACTGCTTTAGAAGTTAAAAGCACATCTACGTGGAGTTAAAAAAAAAGATGCAGATAAGGAAGATATAGTATTCTGCGTATTTATGTTGTTAATGGAAGAAATAACAGCATAATATTATATAATAGTCATGATACTGTAGACTTCAATGTCTTAGCTATGTTCAAAAGCATCAAGACCCCAGAGGAAAATGAAACTGGAGTGAGGCACCACTAGCACAAATGTGGCAGCATCTAATGGCAGCAAGAAAACAGTTTAGCCAGAGATGTTAATGAAACTTCTCCACCCAAACCAGATGCTGGATCTTTGCGAAAAGGATCATTAGCTGAAATGTCAAACTGTATTTTAAAGCTCACTTGAAAATGGAAGAGCATGTTTTAATGTCTTCTGTCTGGATTCAGGTTCTGGATGAAATTATTCTCCTGCCATCTCACCACCAAGAAGCCTCTACATTTACATTGTCTCATGAGGCTGTTTCAGTGGTTAAGGGCAAGTGGAAGAGCAAAGATGACTATACCTTTCCTTGTTTTGTGTGTGTACTTCCCGCACATAGACCATTGCCAGCCTGTTTCATTACTCACATCTTTCAAAGTAGGTCCTTAGTGTTTCTTTTATCAGTTTGGTTAGACATTCATGCTTTTCATTTGTTAAGCCATGAGGAACCCACATTTGAGGTCTCCAAGCATCAGTGCACACTAAAGTTAACACACATCCACATTATGGAGAGAAGCTCTGTAATCTCCATTTTACAAGAGGGGAAGGAGGGTACAGAATGATTAAATAACTTGCTTGTAGTCAAACAGCAGGTTAAATTCAGAGTTGAGAAGAGAACAGTGTATATTGACTCCTTGGGGTCCAACGGGTAGTTGTATGCTTACTTTGCAAGGCAGCCAATAGCAGCAAAACTATCAATCATCCTGACATAAATAAGTAAATAAATTTGGACTAACAGCTCCCAAGTCCTCCTCTAGGCACCATAATCCTAATCACAAACCCACCTCAGGTCATCTTCAGCTTCTAATGAGTTATGGTCTGAATTTTCACACTCTTACCTCACGAGCACTCCAGTATGATCCCATCGTGCTCCCTGCTGCATACAAGTCAGATACGGATGTATCACTGTGCGAGACAACAGCTGGCAGTGACTCACAAAGTACCTCTGCAAACTTTAAGGAGGATCCTTTTGAGGAGCCAGTGGCTGATCCATGCCCCACCTTCCTCATTGCCTGAAAGGGAAAGCATGAAGGGAGAAGGGGAGGGAATTTGTTGAGCTTGACAGCTAAACACCGGAGGTGCGGTTTTGGGGAAGGCTGTACACACCAAGGTGCCAAGAGTTATTAGCAATTCATGATAAGGGAGTGATAACACATAGCACTTTTTCATGGGTAACTATGACCTGGCAGCCTAAGCAAAACCCAAATCAGAGAAGATAATAGCAGCTGCATGTAGGCTGGAGGAAAACAGCTCTACAGCACCCCAATTGACAACTGAAAGTATTGAGGATGAAATAACTAAAAGACCTTCTATTTCAATCAAATGTTACTTATTTTTGTTTTCTTGGAAGTAGAGATGATTGAGTTGCCTGCTTGTATCCCCAGTTTCCTTTGTATGCTTTTCAAGTGGATATACATTTTCCTGCTTTCAGAACCCTTACACAAACAGAAAATTTCTGAGTAAACCAAGACAGTATCATCAAATTATGATTAAAAATGACACCCAACTTTTCAATTTTCCAGGAGAAAACTGCAGCAGCAGATACACAGGGGAATAGCCCTTGCCCAACCCCAGGTACTAACACGCACAGATGCCTGATATGAAATGACCTCTTGAAAACTGCAGAAGGTGGTACTATACACCCACAGTGCTCACAACCTGTCCCTTTCTACACACGTCGTGAAAATGCACAATAGAGTCAGTTGCAGCCTGAAAACTTTTCACTGAATGAAAATTGCTTTAATCATCAACCACTTCAGGATTAGAAACCTACTCTCAAGGCTTTTCCAATTAAAGAGATGTGAAATGACACAAAATAACATTCCCATTAACACCGTGTCTGGCAAAAAGGACCCTCAATCAGCAGCCAAGCAGCCTTGGTTATTTATTCCAAAACTGAGAAAACTAATGTGAAATTGGCTAAACCCAGACTGTTTTGTTAGTTTCTGCAGTGTCTGAATTGATGTTACCTGAGCTGTTTCCCTGAGAAATTTTCACTCAGGGATGAAGACTACAGAATATGATGTCTGCCCAGAGGTTAAAAAAGAAAAAAAAAAAGACAAAGAACCCAGCCAAACCTCAAAAAACAAAACTCAATCTAAACAACACTGACGAGGGTCTTTGTGAGATACAGAAGGATGCAGGGAGTGACTGGCTAAACCCAGAACAGTTGAGAAATAACAAGAAATAATTACTTGAATAATTCAAAGAAAGAAAAATGGAGGACCAATCTCTAGGTGTCTACCACCTTTCCTACCCAAGGGGCACACTCTGCAAGTTTCCTCTGCAGTAAGTGCTGCAAAGCATGGAGCTGGAGGGAGTCCATCCCAGATACCAGCTGTCAAATGCCTCTGATAAAAGAGGACCTAGTGGCAGGCCCAGCACAGACACCTGGGACAAGACATCCAGTGTGAACATACAGCAAATGGAGAACACAGTAGACTAAACCACCATGCTACAGTCAGAAACTGCTACTTCTGGTTTGGTTCAGATTATCTGAGATTTTAGGGTGCACCACAAATTCTGACAAGGGACAGACAGATGAGGGAGCAGGCCATAGTCTTCAGAGAATTGTTTCTCTTTTCTCAGGAATATGTGTTTTCTGACCAACCTGAGGCTGGTAAGACCAGAAAAGGGGAGGTGCTCGCCATTTACTATCAAAAAGCCCACATGCAA
Organism: Jacana jacana; assembly: GCA_013400555.1. NCBI lineage: Eukaryota > Metazoa > Chordata > Aves > Charadriiformes > Jacanidae > Jacana > Jacana jacana. Next base: position 112,806 of record VZTM01032444.1, read on the forward strand.
AGTCAAGCGGAGTGCCTGATCCTTACCAAAAAAATTGCCAGTGAGGGCCAACAGTTGAAAAGTGAAACTGAACCAGAGTACCTCAGGGAGCCCACAGACTTTGTGAAGCTAAGGCAATACTCTGCAATAACAAGAGGACTCTGACAAATATGACAACATCCTCTCTGGTGGCATTAATGATTCAATCATGATGCCCATTTTGACAGTTTGGGTACTTTGTTTTGAGCTAATCAGATAAAACAGTGGACAGGGATTTGGAAGAGAAGTTTGAAATTGTCTGTGTAATTAACTTGTTGGGAAATTTGTGGAGAGAAAGGACTCTTCTGTAGTTCTTGCCTACTTCTTTTAGGCCAAACTATGCAAGAAGCTGATGGACTCTTGTAAGTCTCATCCTGACTTGCCTTTGACAAACTCCCAGCTGACAGCACCTGCCTTTCTTTCACAATGCTTCTGTAGGACTGTGACCAAAAAGACAGCAAAAAAACAACTGCTAAACCAGCTCTGGTTTTAGAAAAGACTATGTGTCTTTCTTGGGTAACTTGCTTCTGAGGAATAAGTCACACTAGAAACAGAAGTCTTTCTATTGGACCTTTCTTAGTCTTTAGTGTGTTTGTGTAGATTTCCATCTCCTCAAAACACCTGGCCTTTTTCTTTTCCAGTCCAAATAGATAATATTTTTTCATAACATCTGCAAATCTGTCCAAAGGCGCAAAAGATTATGAAATGACTCATTAGCTGAAGAAGAAGAAATGCAAGATATTTATTCTGCCATATATCCACATTCAGGTATGCAATGATGGTTGATCAATATCCATGCTTTGGTGGACAAGACTTTTGCTTCTCGGGAATAACCCACAATTGTTTTCTTTGTTTTCTGTGTTTAAACCATTCTCCTGTACAGCTTGAAGAGTGCTGCTTTTTGTTAATAGATTGCTTATCAGGTCCTTTATCACATGTGTGCATGCATCATTTAGTGCATTCCCAGGATGGGCATTTCTTCTGTTCTTTGGCACCTGCACTGGTGTTTGAGAGCTGTTATGCTTTTTTTGCTTTGGGTGTATAAACCAGCTTCTCCTCCTGAGCCACTGCACTTCAATGAAGTTTTCAAAAATCTAGTTAGACTGTGGCAATCATATAAACTTAATTTATACTAGCACATCTAGCAGCTGCATTTTACGTTTTATAGTTTAACAATTGTGATGCAGTGAACAGAACACTTGGCATCTTACTCCATTTCTCCAGTGTGATTCTGTGTGTTCAATTACCATACATCCTACAATCCCCTTCACAGGCTGTTTCATTAAATTTCAATTCACTACATTGAACAAGCTCCTGATGATGCTGAAGCAAAATTGCATTTTGGGGAGACAACTGGAGTATACAAACAGAAGCTGAGACAGAACAGTTAATTGTGAGAGGAAGTTACAATGGTCCTTCAAACAACAGTTTCAAAAGCTTGATTTAATTGATAAGAATAGATGTCATCAAAGACCTAAAAGGCCACCCATGCATACATCTGTTACTCAACACTGGTTTGGAAAATCAAATATCCTTCATAAGATATGTATTTTACATGAAAGATCATGACAAAAAAGCAGCTGGCAAACACAACTCTTAAAAGGTAGAACACCATTTAATTCCAGTTATTCAAACCAAGTCAAATTATTTAATTTGACACTGTATAGTCACTACTTTCTGTGTCTGAAGAGGATTTTATGGATTTGCTACCAACAGTCCCAACGACATAACAGAATATTCTGCAGATGAAAAAAATACTAGTGAACAGACCAAGAACTAAGAGATTGCAGAGAGAGCACTGAAACTATTTCCCTGTCACACACAGCTGAATCTTTGCCTCTTGAGCATCACAGTGAGATGGTGTTAACAATATAAGCTGCTGTGTTTGGTATCACAACTCTGGATCAAAAAGCAACTGCTGCTAAGTAAACTGAACTGTGTGGCTTTGAAATAAATAGTTCAACTTTTCTTTTTTTTGAGAAGTTTACTTAGAAAGAGATGGCACCTGCCAAAAACAGTGAAGTAGCTATGGTAAATATTTAGTAAGGGAGAGGAAATGCTGTTCAGGCAGAGGGCTGTGCTTGTGATATTGGCTGGCTCATGGCTTGTTTCTTCCGTGCTACAGCTGTGCGCAAGGCCTGAAGGATCATGTTCTCGTTGTTCATGATGTTGTAATTAGTCAGTTTCAGGAGCTTGTTGAAATCTTCTGCTTTCAGTGAGACCTCCCTTGTTGAGTATGGAGAGCAGAAACTGGAGATATCTACCTTGCCTTGTTCCATTTCAGCAGCACTACGTGCCATACCTGTCAAGGGAAAAAAAGGAGGGTGTTTTTATAGTCCCAGGGAATTACATTACTCTGATAGATCATGTCAGAAATAATTGAGATCACAGATGTAATTGCCATGAAGACAAGTGCAGTGCTGTGAGCTCTGAAAAATCTGCTTCTGAACAAAGGCTACTGGAATCAAAAAATACTGTCATTAACATCATTCCATTGCACCCAGCACCTTCTACTGGGCAGCTCACAGCATGTCATTTTATGTGGTCACAGGTGCTGAAGTCTTACTCTGCCAGTTCTGGAGAATACACAATAAAGGTAAAAGGAATAAGGAGATATATAGAACATGAGGAAGCAGAATATTAGTAGCCTTGGAAATCACTATTTAAAAAAAATAAAATAAAAGAAAAAAACAAAAAACAACAACAAAAAAAAAAACAACCAAAACCCTGCATCTCAAATACTAGCATAAAAGGACAAAGTGACTGTATTTATTACTTTATGTACTATTACTTTGACTTTCTAGGATATACGACTAAGGTACTAAACAGCACAAACAGAAAGCACAGTTCTCCATAGGATCATTCTATACTGTACAAGTATTTCTCCCTTAGATCTCACTGTCATAAAAATACATAATCTGAAAAATATGCTTTGTTCTACACACTAAAGATCACAAGAAGAAATTAGTTCCCATTTCTCTACGAGGAACAAGTTTCTTCTTTCACTGAATTGCACCAAGACTCAAATTAAAATTATGCACCAGATTTCATCTGATTTTGCAAACAGTTTGTGTCATCCCCTCTTGCAATGGATGTAGGAACAGGCATTAGTAAGAGCAGGCAAAAAGCAATTTTTGTATCAGGATGAGGAAAAAATACCCAGGGAGTGAGAAAGTTCATTGGGTCAGTAAAGTTAGTTGGGTACTTTTAACTTACCAGGTGCTACATATCTTTGGAAGGTGTCATTCACTAGTGGAAAATAAAGCAGCAGAGGAGCTCCCGGGGTGTCTGCACCATCGAACATGTAGCACTCCTTCAGGTTCTTCTCATCCTTCAGTCCAATGCTGGGAAATGGAATTCCCTGCTCTGAGAAGTATCTGCAGGCCTGCTGCAGGGGCTGGACATGGCCCAAAAGCAGCAATGTAAGGAATGGAAAAGATACCCAAGATCAGACTGCTGCAAAGCCCAGTAATTCATGCCGAGTTGCACAAAACAGACGAATAGTACTGGACGGCCACCAATAATATGTGCACCTGCAGCCCCAGGGACTGTTTTCCTTGTGCCTAAGGAGCTATTTGGAAATAGCCTTACAGGAAAACTCCTAACATTAAGAAGGTAAAGAGGGTTTAAATATGTACTAATACATGCCATAATATGGGAATAGGATTTAGAAATAGAAGAGATTAATTCAAAGCATGTTACCGAGCATCATTAAAGGAGGACTAAGTCAGAAAAATACAGATCTAAAAAAACTAAGTTTACAGTCCAAGACAGTAAGATTCACAGTCATGTGATCTATTTATCATAGAATGGTTGGAGTTGGAAGGGACCTTAAAGATCATTGAGTTCCAACCACCCTGCCACAGGCAGGAACACCTCCTACCAGACCAGGTTGCTCAAAGCCCCATCCAGCCTGGCCTTGAACACTTCTAGCGATGAGGATCCACAGTTTCTCTGGGCAACCATGCCAGTGCCTCACCACCCTCACAGTAAAGAATTTATTTCTCATATCTAATCTAAATCTCCCCTCTTTCAATTTAAAACCATTACCCTTTGTTCTATCACTTCAATCCCTGATAAGGCAGTATATATATAGCAGTATAACTTAGGAGTTGACCTCAGTACACTTTAGCAGGGCTTTGAAACCAACTTATCCATTTCTATATCTTTGAATTTTAGAAATAATAGATTTCAAGCTGACATATTTTGGACCTAAAATTATAGCACTAAAAGCATCTATCAGAAAGCTCATTTGTTGTTTAATTATCTAGCAAAACACTGAAAAAACACCCCAGTTTGTTTTAATTAAATATTTCCAAAATATTTCAGAGTACAAGAAAGAAATGTAGTGCAAGTTATTACATATGCTCTTTTTCAGCTGCAGTAGAGATTTTTTTTTTTTTTTATGTGGCATCACAGTGTAAGAGTCACATTAAAGTATCCTCCACTCGAAAAAAATGACAGAAGCTTAACCAGTGAGCATTGTGTTTTTAGTGATGCCCTTCAGGGACAGATTTACAACTACAAATCTATATTTGGAAGTCTAAGACTGTCTTTTTATGTGGTGAATACCATTTTAAAATCTATATAACCATTTTAACCAAATCAGATTTCTGCAAACATAATAAATGCATTTGATATCTTTCTTCAAGCCCACTATCTAAGGGGAAAGAATGTATTTATTAAAAAAATTAAAATAAATATGAAGAAATTCTTCACTTACTAGGTTGTTCTTGGACAGCTGGAAAACCATGTATAAAATAAAATGACAAATACAATCTTACATGTTTAAGGAAAATGAAGATTAAATTCAGTATCTGAATCACAAAGTGCTCCCAGCCACGTTTGTACTATTAAATCTTACATATTGTTATAATAGCAGTTGCAGATCAGTGGTCATAACTTCACCGTGCTGCTCTGTATTTCATTGGTGAAGCACTTAAGGATATTTCATAAGTAGTTTGAAAAAAAGAAGACATATTTTCCCCTCTGGGAATTTCCATTCTTCTTCTAAGGTTTAGAAACACCACATTACTAAGTTATCTAAGTTCCAGGTTTTAAGAGTCACCTGTTTGAAAATTGTGGAAAGCAAAGGAAAAGCTGTTACTAAACAGAGATGGTTTTGAGACTTCTCACCAAGGTCTGAGATCCACCAGTGTAATTTAAGTGTATGATGACGTCCACTTTCCGCTCTGGTCTCATAAGGGGTGGGCAGCTGGTTTCAAAGAAGAAAGCTGCATCCACCAACTCCAGGTGCTCCGAGTTGCCTCGCAGGTCATTAGGAGAGCTGTCTAGCAAAGTGTCTAAAGAGTAAAAGATTCAGAGCTATTAGCAAACTGCAGAAAGTTATCTGTCAAGTTAGACAGCAAAGGGAAGGAGAGCTTCCCTCCCATCCAGGATTTTCCTTCTGCTATAGAATAGTGTTCAGCAACCCTGAAGCTCCCTTCAGCCTCTCCAGTCTTGTTCAGTTGGTGTTTCTAAACCCATGAAGTGCACCAAAACCTATGCAGCTGTTCCATATGTGCAGAGCCCTACCCAGTGATTTTCATCCCAATGAGGATTTCCAGTACCAAAAATTGAATAGTTGTGTTACTGGAAGTGAAAGGCGTGAGGGTTTACTTTTCTCCCTCTTCTTTTAGCAGTGGCTAACCACAAAGCCCACTAAATTCTCTTCAGGAAAACACCCCTGGCTAAATCCCAGCCCCTGCACCTGCCCAGGTGACCACTGAAGCACACCGAAAGTAGTGGCATCCACACCTCTCCATTTTGTGAAATGCTCCTGCTGGATGTACTCATTGTGCATCTGGAAGCCCCTTAGGAAATTGTGGTACTTGGAGACGGCAGGGCGGTCTGTCAGGATATCCCGGAGAGCCGTGGAGAGGCCACTAGTAGGAGTGAACATGCACGTAGCCATTTCATATGGCTTCTCAGGCAAGTCTGGTTGTTCCTCTAGAGACACATGGCACAAATGACATGCAATTGAATTATAACCACAATTAAGAGGAAGCTAGGTGCAAAGAGGAGAAAGGGTCAGCAACTCTTCTGTACCAATTGTGATCATGCATTCATAGCTCTCAGCATTGCATTATTATTCCTTATGGTCTGCTGTAAGTTCTGCTTAATTTCTTAACAAAAATGTAAACTTATTTTTTGTTTTCTAAATTCCAGTTGGCTATGTTTGACTAAAGGAGCCTTTTTCTCATTAAAAAACCCACGATTTTGGTACACATTAAAGAAATTCACTTCTCCAAGTAAATAAAAAACAGGGAAAATTATTTTATTTTTACATTTGAGGTCATAACTGCTTTTAAATTCAATATAGGTTAAATATGAAATTCAAAGCTTATTTTGAAAAGAAAAAAAAATATCTGAACATGCTTTTACTTTAAAAAACCCAATTTGTTCAATTTGGTTTGGGTGTAGCCAGCTGAATTCAACACAAGCTTGCAAATTATTTATTTAAACCCAGACACAAGAGTTTGTGATTTGTTTTTTTCCCAAAAACATAGTCCACAGAAACGTGATTCAAGTCTGGTCACTACAAAATTACTGACTTTGATTGAATTTTAACAGGAAGATGCTCATGAGCGTTTTCAAGGAATGGTCTTTCATTATGGAGCTGCCTCTCTCAGATGGTGTAACAGAGCTCCACTACATTGACTTCTTTGACCTCTACTAAACCTTTCAGTTCAGTCAGATTTTGAGTGAGGGATATGCTGTGCAGGGTGAATAGATATTGGAAAGGAAACACTCAAGCTTCTCTCTGGCTAACAAATAGTTGTCATGATGGTTTGACAGAGGTTCTTTCCAAACCTTTTAAACACAACATTTTAGGGACCACCTTATGTATCCATCCCCATCTCCTTTGCATCAAGGTCTGTTGATGGTGCCTTTCCTTCTAATACCAATCTTACTATTTAAGCAAAGAACTGGCTAGTAAATAAAATCAAATCACTTGATTTTCCTGGTGCCTCCCCCCATACTCTAAGGATGAGAACAGCAAAAGACAGAAAAACTAAAAAACAACAACAACAAAAAAAAACACACACACAAAAAAAACCCACCCTAAAAAACCCCAAACAAACAAAAACATATGAGCACAGTTATCCTATCAGAGGGGCCTGGAGGAGAGAGGCCATAAATCAAAGGTTACTCGAGATTTACCTATTTCAGTCACTTTATCTTGAGTCCACCTGTGCCAGAAGTCCTCTGAATTGTCAGCTGCATGCCAGGCATCCAAGAGGTTTTTGGAGAAGATGCTACTCCACATTCCTAGGAAGTTGGAGAGGTATAATAAGTAGTGCTGAGGTAAACACAAGGAAGTTCTTATAAAAAATGCCTTCTGCTTCTTCCACAACTCTTCTCTAACTTTTTCACATTTCTATCCAACTGCTGCATAAGTCCAGACATCTATTTCAGTGGTAGAGCTGATTCAGAGTGCAAACTTATTTTAGAAGAAATTTCAAAGTATTTTCCCTTCCGCCATGTTTTACCTGGAACATTTGATTTTTTTTTTTTTTGAGAAATTTTACATTTTAGTTTTCCTTCCTTCATTTCCTTTTTCCTTTGATAAAGAAATATTTTCAGACAGCTCCTTCTCTGATTCTTCTTGCCTTTTTTTTTTCTTCTCAACATTTCCTTCAGCTTCCACAGTCTCCTAGATTTCCAACTTCCAAAATGTTTTGCAAGCTATGGGAAATAGTGATGCTCCGAAAGGACTCATGAAGGTAAATAACAGTGTATTTGTCTTTTTTAACACAGTCTAAACATATAACCACCTTTGCTAATAAGGGCAGTCAGGAGACATGCTGAATTTCAGCTCACTGATGCAGTACCTCTGCTGCCACGTGCAGAACAACAGGCTTCTGGAGACTAATTTCCAGAATCATTAGTGTTTTTATTAAAATCTTGCAACTTCCCCAGGCTGGTGAGTCACCTTGCATGAAGCAGATCCTGGACTCAGGGAGCTTCTTCATCAGGCGACCCATGAAGAACTCACTGCCAAAATCCTCTGCTCGAATGAAGGCGCCGTACTTCAGGAAGCCCACCTCATACGGCGTGAACTCCACCCATTCTGCCAAGACACATGCCAACAATGTTAGCTCCACTACTAAAAACTGTCAGGTCACCAGACACAGAATAAACCTTTCAGGCATTAGCCCTTGCAGGCAAGCAGGCTTAGCACGTACACTGAGCAAACCCTGCTGACAGCCACCACTCAACCAGTTGTCACGCTGCCTACAGGCTTGTATAAGTAGTGTCAAGGTTAAGGGAAAATTTAAATTCTTCTTTCTCTTTGTCTGGCAAATGGGAAATTTTCTCATGGAAGGTGGACTATACCATGGGTTGACTTCTATTGTTTTTATTGCCTTTAGCCAACCATGAAAAACATACATTAAGCAAAATTAAAGCCTCCTTCTTTAAGAATTCGTAGTGTTTCTGAGACAGCATCACAGATCTATGTTGTGTTATTAGTCTGAAGTTAACATCTGAATATGCACACTTACAAGCCAGGAGATATGACAAAATACCGAACTCTTGCTGTTTATCCTGTGGGTGCCTACTCACTCTTTACTGAATGAGAACAGGACTTCTCCCGACTTGGAGTGAGAATTTAAAGGAATTCATCATTATTTATGGTATCCCGGTGCTGAATCTCCCCAGGTAAAAACAGCTCTTTTCCAGAATCAAAACGTTACCTCTAAAATCTTTGGTGGCAACTTTGTCCTTGACATTGAGGGCAAGGTAGATAGGCAGTGGGTTCTGACCCTGATTCACTGCCCGACGTTGATCAGAAAGTCTGTGGTAGCATTTCTGGATTTGGAGGAAAAAAAATAATTAGCTGATAATCAGCTCATTAGAGACATCAGTTTATAAAGTCTGAATATGGGATATCATTTTCATGAACTTCCTCCTAAATTTACTTCCGTGTGCTTCAATGAAAGAGGGCAAGATAGTTGTGGGAAAAGGAATAATTAAAGTAACCAGCCACGTTTTACATTCAGTATACAACAACAGCTGTTTCACATGCTATTCTAACTTTGCATTGCTAAATATAAGTGAAAAAATAGGGCAGATCTAGGTAGTTCAGCTATTACCATATACTTCATCTGTTAAACATATAAATTCTTCAAGGCGGCATGTTAATGACCCTTCTAGTCAAGGTTTTTTTCCACAGAGGAAAAATCCTTGAGTTGTCCAATACTACCAAATAATCTTACACATGAAATGGAGATTTTGAGTGCATTTCAGCCTAATTAAATTCTAGCAGATTTTGCAATGTAGTGCTGACACCAGGAATACAATGTGAAATATGATAGGAGATGAGAGTATTTCATTGTGTTTGATTCACCTAGACTAAATATAAACCATGTTTACAGGATCTTAAAATAACATAGTTTTTTCCCAGCTATCATCAGTCTGCTAGCATACATAGAAAATTTTGCTTGTGTCACTACAAAAAAAATTAGGAATGGAAAATCCTGAGACATCAAACCCAAAGTAGCTGAAAAGCATCTGCAAAATCACAGTTTCTCTAGCTAAGATGTCTCAAGATCTATATACTCTCTCACCACTAAATCACTAAATGCAGTAACTACATATGGGATACATCTGCAATATAATCAAAGTGTGGCTGTAGCTTGTGTGAATGTTGCAGCAGTTGGGGCATAAAAGCGTGGAGCCATAGAAAACACTGAAGAACCTCAAAAATTTCTTGGACAGCCACAGCATTAATTAGCATGCTAGTTACTTTAGAACTAGTCTGAGCATTTCTGTGTTACATTCAATCACAATTTAGGCTCCAGGGTAGATGTATGCTGTGTCTCCAAATTATTAATGTAAATAAGCAGTGTTCTGTCTACCTACCAAGTACAATGTTATTGGCCAGATGTCTCTTCCTTGGGTTTTAATTTCTCATAATGGTCATAAAAATCAAGTTACCAACTTTATGAGAAGAAAGGTATATAGACATTACCCCATCGTTTAACATGGATTCAATCATGAGTCCCCACAGATCAATAAATGATGTTTTATGTCCTGCTTGGGTCCTTTGGCTCAGCTCTCTGTAATAATTCCTCAGACTTCTCATGCAAAAAGCTCCCATCTTGCACTTGGATGCTTGCTTCCGAGCTTCGATAATGATTTCTCCAAGATCCTTACGTGACCAATCAGCATCTTCATACAGCTTTGTCATGGTCCTGCAGGCAGGAAACATGATGGAAAATGGAAAGAAATTAAGAAGATGCTTTTGAAACTCAGAGGATACACTTTGCAGAGCTTTGGACACTTATTGTTTGATCTCTAGGTTACTCTCCTGTTTGAGCTTACTTTGAGCAGAAATGCAAATCTAAAGGCAATCAGTCAAGGGGTTATACCACCGGTCCATGCTCTTTCTGTCCAAGAGTAAATAACCATAAGGGATCATTTTGCATGGGTTTAAGGATGTTTGCACTTCCAATAAAGTCTCCTTTTTTCATTAGAGATACGTTACTTCAGTGACAACATATGAATGATCCCCAATAGGCCTTTTATGGGTGACCCTAGCATTCACAGACCAAAGATGGAAGCAATAACTCCACAGATCCCTTTTACACTTGCTGAGCTCTAAAACTCTAGGTAAAGCATGGGTTTTCCTTAACACAACATGATCCAAACAATAGTATCAGAATAACTCCTCACCATGTTGTACCAGATGAGCCACTGATGTATGAAATGCAATCCAGAACACGCAACTTTTGAAGACCCAAGATGCTGCCATACATGGCCGTGAGTGCTCTTATCCCACACCCTGCTGTTGTCACAGCTATTATAGGCACCTGTTCAACACAAAAAAGGGCAGAAAGCGTAGGTGGGAAAGTGGCATTAAGGCACATCAGTGTCAAAAAGCAACAGACATGGAAAATAGACACTAGCAAAATAAAACACATGGATTAGAAATAAAGCAACTTTGCTCTGTGAGATATAAATAAAAGTTGCCAGACATTGTTGTGGAATATACTAGAAGATCTTGGCACTTCAGGAAGGATTTTTAAGAAGCATGGACCAAACTCATTGGTTTGAAGCTACTTCAAATGGTTCACTTGAAAGAGAAGTGGAAATGGAGACATTGATTATCCAGACAGACTTTGGAGCTCTCCAGCTGAGGTGAATCTGGTTGCAAACAGTGCCCTGGAGAAGGAGCTACTGTCAAAAATCCTTACTCCTCATCCAGATAGAGGTCAGAAATCACTCCTCATCTCCAGGCCTGAGGGAAAGGAGAGAGAAAAATTCCCTAGCAGTGCCTTTCCTGGTTACCTCATGGTCTTGCAGATCTTCCTCCAGGTGAAGAACATCCTTCAGCGCAGCAGCAACGACTTTCCTCCGGTTTTGCAGGAAATTCTGCTCATCTGTGCATAGGTCAAACCCCAGACGGGCATCTAGGTTTCTTGGCCTGAAACACAAACCCTGAGTCCTGAGACCAGGGTGCAAATAGTATTTTATCATTATTCTCCATGGTCAACTCCAGCTATGGTTGTATGTGTTTACAGACCAGTTTGTGGGCAGTTTAATGTAATAAATGAGAAAGCGCAACACCACAGACAGGCCTCTGCTAATTACTGTAGCATGCTAACAAGAATGCAAATGGGAATGCAGAACAGAACATGACATACTGTCCTGGTATGGTAACATGGTTCCTCCAACACAATTTGGGTTTTATTTACTTGTATAATTAATTTTTTATGTTTCAGTGGTGCCTGCCATATGTGCCTGTAACTAGATAACCACTGCCAACAGGCATTGTAGTTGATTGAGGAAACAGCTACCATGCCTTGGTGTTATTTTGTTTGTGTAACACAGAAACATGATTTCTTTGTGGAGCTGCTCTCCCATCTGTGGGCATAAAAGTACACACAAATTGAGACCTCCTTACTGAGCTGTGCTAACAGCTTGGTAACTTGGAGGAATGGAGACCCATAATTTGATTCTCCACTGCTGAAAAAGGAATACCTCAGAAACAAAAGCCTGCAATCCAAGGATGAACACACCTCTGTGTACAACTGAGCCTGCATGGACCCCTGCTGATTTCAAATGAGCTTTGCGTAGGTGCAAATGTCTCCCAGTTACAGGATCAGGTCTTGCTGGAGACTCACTTACCATTCATTTGCCTTTGTGTACAAGTCAATTGTCCTGTCCTGAAAATCGCAATACAAACAGTGTAAGCATGCTCAGGTCATTAATCCTGTGCCTTCCTCCCCCACTCCATCTACAGGCTGAGCTCCGCTATCTTTGCAGTCAGCAATGCAGCTGCAGAACCTGGCCAGCAATGGTCTGGGTTGCGAGAGATACAATGAGCCCCATGTACAGTCTGGGCTGAATAGAAGTGGGCCATTCACTCAAACCAGGTGGGCTTAGGGCCCTTCAGCTTTTGGTAGCTGAACTCCTAATTTAACCTTCATTTATTTTCTGGCAAGGTCATTGAAAGCTGGGCATCTGACACATGGACATATGGGTGTTTTCTGTTTTATCTTCTGCTCCAGACTTTGCCTTTGGAAATATAAGTCTTAATTGTCATATCCATTACTGTTAGCTCACATACTATATTGATGAACATACTGGACATGTCCTGAGGAAATTAGTTTAAACTCAGAACGTGGTTGATTGGCATGCCTGGAACCACATGCAGAACAAATGAAAACAATACATATTGCATAGTTGCAGAGTGACTGTCATTCACACCTTACACTGTAGCATGTATCGTGTTTAGCAGGAACTGGATCATCACTCACTAAAATAAATGTGTCTTGGACTGTTTTTTATTAAGAAAGACTTTTTCTCACCTCTGCTATTGTTATTTTCTCTTGAATAGGAAGTGAGTTCAGACCTAGAGTCACAGACTCGTTGAGATCTCTTTCATTTTGACTTGATATAGACTGGAAAAAAGGGTAAAAAAATAATGACAGTTAACCATTATTCAAAAAGAGGGAAAAAAAGAGGTTAAAGCAGTCTCCCCTGCCTCACTTACATACACGACCTTACCAATTCCCTGCATACACAGACCTTTACACACACTTACGTCTTAGAGGTCCCCAAAGAAATACACAGCAAAGAACCAGCTACACGTTAGCATCAATCACATACCCTGCTGAGCCGCCTCCGCCGGGGCAGAGCCACTGTGAGCGCCGACTGATTATATTTGATGTAGTGGAACCTGGCCGGGGAGGTCGGGCAGATGCAGGAGCTTAGTGTGTGGGTTTGGGTTCCTTCATATGACCCATCCACGGTTAACGCAAATTTTCTCTCTGAAGCAAAGGAGTTTCAAATTTAAGTTCTTCAAAACTGGATAATTTGCACAGCAATGCAAAAATAAATAGACTTACTTATCTGAGCCTTAGGGTTTCAGCTTCAGATCTCACATAGTGCCCCACATAATAACTGTTGCTATGGTACCACTGCACTTCCATATATACTGCGATTGCTGAGACTACCACTCTATTAATTAGATAATAATTCATAGCTGATAACAGTTTTGGTGGAAAAAAGTGCTCTCTCCTGAAAGACTAAAATTGTCAAAGTACCTCAGCAATAAGACAGTATGTGGTACTGAAGTACCATTCTAGCGTAATAACAAGGTATTTTGAAAGTGGCAGAATTGGAGAGAAACTGATTGTTTTTGTAGGAGAGCACAGTTCTCTTCGGAAGCAGGAAAATCTCAGTCCCTCTATCATGTTTCCCTTTATTTCAACTGGTAACTTTTTTTTTTTAAATAATTTCTAGCATTACAAAAATAATTTCTGTTGGATTTTGGCCTTCATATAATAAACTTCAGATATGTCTCCTCAAGTAATTGAAAAATTTTCTTTTTCAATGAGAAAAGGATAGAATGAAAGGGAATCAACCTACATTCAAGGTGAAATATACTCTGTAAATCCACACATTTAAATGTATATAATCAGTCTTCAAAAGAATTATCCCACTCAAGCATTTTCAGCCACATCTAGCAAACTTCTTCACTGTGACAATGGAGCTCAAGTGGATCATTCAAATGCTTAAGCAGTTTGCTGGATTGGTGCCACCAGGAGACTCCAGGGTGAGGTGTTTAAAAAAACGCGTGGGAGATACACAGGTCCACAAGCTCAGACTCGACATGGTAGTGAAGCACAGCTTAAAATGTGCAACAAATGTCTTTGATAATATACTACGTGTCTTGTGTATCACTTAGTGGCATGTTTTGTATTGTTATGCCTAAAGAAATTCTAAGATGTTAAGCTTATAAAAGAGGCCCATTTGCCCTTTTTTTTAATTATTTTTTTTTATATTGGTACCTGAATCCAGAAACAGCAGGAGCTAGCTCCAGTTTAGGACATAAAAATATTCAATTCCCTGCACAAATACTTTGGAAAATTATAAGCACCTGACAAGATGCTATTATAGAGGAAAGTATTTTGTGTGGAAACCAGACCACATGCTCATCACACTACATTCTCTAGTAATCTGTGTATTTTTGACCAATAATTTTTGTATATTTTGCCCCTTCCACAGGGCACTGGCATCAGTGAGATTTTGCCTTGCATCTTAAGTAACTTTAAACCAGGCTGTTCAAGTGAAAAGCAGGCACACTTTTGCTGTAAAGCAGTATCCAGATTTGCTCTGTAAGTCAAAGGCTTACCTGTACTGTCCTTCCTCAGCCTCCCGCCGTTCACCTGCACCTCCAAACAAGAAACTTCACGGGACTGTAAGAGAGAACCAGGGACAGAGAGAAAGGCGATCACTGTCAGCAGAGCTCTGCCATTCCCTCAGTCCTGTGTGGGGAGCTTGGGGCATGTACCTCAGGGCAGAGATGGTGCCAGCTTATAACCCCCGTAATGGGTCTAGGGAGGTGGCATTGGCCTTCCACGGGAGAAATAACACATTGTGCAGAAATGAGGAAAGAGAAGGGACCTGCTTGCTTCGACCTGGAGGAACAGCCAAGCAAGGGCCTGTGCAAGGACTGGCTGCAGGGGAAGTCTCCCCAGGGCAGGGTGCTCAGCCCAGCTCTCCCCAGGCAGATGGAGGGTTGTCTGCTGAGCACAGCTCAGTTTGGGTAAAGGTGAGTGCTGGCTGCAGCTCATGGCTTTTACAGCTGTAACTCTTCCAGCATGAGTCACTAGCAGGGACCGCATGGGAAAGCCAAGGCTGACACCTGCTTCAGCTCACCTGTCCACCAACGCTTTCATTGCACCGTATGGAGCAACCACCCTGCACCTTTAATGCTAGCTTTGCAGTAAACACTGCTATATGACAGGGAAAGGATTATGAAATAAAAATAATTACCACTAAAACTCCATTAGTTACAATGTTTTCAGGAGGATCTGGACTAAAAGACAAAATGGAAAACAATCAATTTAAAACCAGCACTCTTTTTTTTTTTCTTTCCTAAATTCTACTTTAACCAGTATTACATTTTCTTTGTATTTAAAAGTCTGTCTTTGGACAGGCAGCATGGCCAAACAGCATCAGAAACTCTAGCTGGGCATTCAATCCAATTTTTATCTCAGAGGCTTGAGTCTGAACTTTAAACTATTTACTGAGATCTGCTGAATGGAGGAGCTCCTCACTGCATCAGTCAGGATCCTTATCTGGCACACTGAAGCAAATCTACACAGGGATGGCATAATTACACTATTATTGATCATTTCAAACCTGGGGGATCAGAGCTGAAAAGCTGATTAAATTCATCCTAAGTGCCATAAGAAAAAAGGAAAAAATATTATCTTTTACCTTCAAAATGAACAGCAGCACTAGGACTGATTTACACGCCCATTCTCTTCATTAATTGTACAGTCAACACAGAAACACAGTAAAAAACTTTTAAATCTATTTCCAAAACTAAAACAAATTCCAAGTATCATTTCTCACATTCTTATGACAAAGCAAACATCTGGGATCTCACAGTAAGGAGCAAGAAGGGTTTGAAACTTAAAACTTCCCCCTGTGCTGAATGCCCCATGAAGCCTGGTGAACAGCAGCCATCAGGGACATCTCTATAAGGGGCATCAGCATCTGCACTGTCTTCATGTGTCTGGATGCCTGGTGTAGGTGCACGCACATTGTGCACTGTGATGCACCCCTTCAGCATTAAATACTCTACACAAGATTTTCCTGAGCACCCAGAGTCCTACTCTGCTTTATTCAGATGGTGACAGTGTTTGGGGGCTGCAAGTGTAAACTGGTGTTTTGTATAACACTTTTTTTCTGACTTATATTTCTGTTGATCACCTGTTTAACCTCACGCACCTGCTCTCCATTGTGAATTCAACTTCCAGCTCCTCTTTTCCCTGCAAAAGAGAATGAAGGCAGTTACTGCAGGTTGGTCCTCCTGTGAAAAGAGATTAGGAAAAGGAATTGGTGCTCTTCAGAGGCCTCTATAAGCCTTCTTTGCAGTTTTCAGTGCAAGTTCCATTATCTTGTTGCCCTACTAGTGTGAGCACTAAGGAAAATACAGCATGAAGAACCAGCCTTTCCAAAAGAGGTATCAAATCAAATCAGCAGTTGCTCAAGCTAAGTATTTCTAGGCCTAAACACTGCCCTTAAAAATTCAGTAAAAAGTTGCCTCAACAAATCAAGACCTGCTGAAAAATGCATTTTTTTAAATAGTTCAACTGTGCAAGTGTTATGTTCATTTTCCAAGTATGCTGAATGTCACATTGGGTTTGCAGGAGTTTTGGGCAGAGCAATCATGAAGTCACAGAGTTTTCAATTCTTGGAGAAGCATGGCAGGGATCCAGCAGAACTGCCACCTTGGGCTTCCAAAAGGCAGACTTTGGCCTGTTTAGGAACATGGTTGAGAGCGTCCCTTGGGAGACTGCTCTGAAGGATAAGTGCCCAGGAAGTCTGGTTATACTTCAAGAAGGAACTCTTAAAAACACAGGAGAAGACCATCCCCATGTTCTGTAAAATGACTCGACAGGGAAGACTAGCCTGGCTAAATAGAGAGATTTGGCTGGACCTCAGGAATAAAAGGAAAGTTTATGATCTCTGGAAAAGGGGGTTGGTAACTTATGAGGAACACCAAGATGTAGCAAAGCTATGCAGGGGGAAAATTAGAAGGGCCAAAGCTCAAGCAGAGCTGAATTTGGCTGCAATGGTTAAACAAGAAGTTCTTTCGGTGTATCAGTAGAAAAAAAAAGACTAGGGAAAATGTAGGCCCACTGATGAATCAGGGGGGCACCTTAGTGGTGGAAGAACACAGAGAACACAGAGGTACTGAATGCCTCCTTTGCTTCAATCTTCACTGCTCAACCTGTCCTCCATGAATCCCAGACCCTGGAGACAAGAGGGAAGATCTGGAGAGAGGAAGATTTTCCCTCTGCAGAGGAGGACAGGGTTAGAGACCACTTGGCTAAAGTAGACATCCCCTGATGGGATGTACCCATGAATGCTGAGAGAATTGGCAGATGTTATTGCTGGGCCACTCTCCATCATCTTTGAAAGGTCATGGAGAACGGAGAGGTGTCTGAGGACTGGAGAAAGGCAAATATCACTCCGGTCTACAAAAAGGGCAAGAAGGAGGACCAAGGGAACTACAAGTCAATTAGACTCACCTCCGTCCCTGGGAAGGTAATGGAGCAACTTGTTTTAGGTACCATCTCCAAACATCTTAATCAACAGGAAATCATTGGAAGCAATCAATGCAGATTTACCAAAGGTAAAACATGCCTGACGAACCTGATAGCCTTCTATGTTATAACTGGATGGCTAGATGAGGGAGAGCAACAGATGTCATCTACCTTGACTTCAGCAAGGCTTTTGACACTGTCTTCCATAATATCCTCATTAGGAAACTAAAGAAGTGTGTGCTAGATGAGGGAGCAGTGAGGTGGATTGAGAACTACATGTGTGACAGGACTCAGAGGGTTGTAATTAATGGAGCAGGGTCAAGTTGGAGGACGGTAACCAGTGGTGTCCCCCAAGGGTCGATACTTGATCCAGTCTTGTTCAACATATTCATCAATGACCTGGACAAGGGGATAGAGTTTGTCCTCGGCAAGTTTGCTGACGATACCAAACTGGGAGGGCTGGCTGACATTCCAGAGGGCTGTGTTGCCATCCAGCATGACCTGGACAGGCTGGAGAGCTGGGCAGAGAACCTAATGAGGTTCAAGAGCAACTGTAGGGTCCTGCACCTGGGGAGGAAGAATTCTGTGTATCAATACAGGTTAGGGGCAGACCTGCTGGAAAGCACTTCTGAGGAGAAGGATCTGGGGGTCCTGGTAGATAGTAAACTGTCCATGAGCCAGCAATGTGCCCTTGTCACCAAGAGGGCCAGTGGAATTCTGAGCTGCATAGGGAAGAATGTGGCCAGTAGGTTGAGTGAGGTCATTCTCTGCCTCTATGCTGCACTGGTGAGGCCACAACTGGAATATTGCATCCAGTTCTGGGCTCCTCAGTTCAAGAGAGACAGAGAACTACTGGAGAGAGTCCATTTTAGTGCAACAAAGATGACTAAGGGATTAGAGCGCCTCCCTTATGAGGAAAGGCTGAGAGAGCTGGGACTCTTTAGCCTGGAGAAGAGAAGGCTGAAGGGAGACCTTATTAATGCTTATATTGGCTTGAAGGAATATGGACCTGGACTCTTTTCAGTGGTTTCCAGTGACAGAATGAGGGGCAATGGGCACAAGCTGGAACATAGGAAGTTCCATTAAAATATGAGGAAAAACTTCTTTACATGAGGGTGACAGAACCCTGGAAGAGGCTGCCCAGGGAGGTTGTGGAGGTGTGGAGGTGTGCATCCCGTCGGGATGCAGTTCCTGAGTAATGCGCTCTAGGCAATCCTGCTTTAGCAGGGGAGTTGGACTAGATTATCTCTAGAGGTCCCTTCCAACTCTGACAATTCTGTGATTCTGTGACTGCAGATAACTACTTTTATATTAGCATAAACTAACACACAGCTCAGAACCACAGAGCTCTGATTGCAAAGGGGTGTCCAAAACTATAGGGGTAAATTCTTGATATTTTGATATCAGGGCCAACAACCAGATAATCAAGTCCAATAATGTTGTAGAAGCAGCCCCCAAAATTTGGTATAATTAAAGGAGCAAAACTGGGCATCAGCCCCTGGAACAGATCATAGAATCATAGAATGGCTAGAGAGGCAAGGGACCTTGAAGATCATACTCAGATGGCTAAATGAACAGTAAGAAAGGCTTGTACGTGGGACACATGAGAGGGAAACTGAGGCTCATCTGAACACATCCCGTTAGCTTTGTCCTTTAATTTTATCCATACCTGTGGATTCAGCTGGAAACACAGCTGAATGTTTTCTCCAAGCTGGATTTTGGAGACATCAAAGAAAACAGTGAGGAGATGGTCATCTTGAGTTACATTGTCTTCATCACAAACTTTTAGCTCCAAAATGTTCTGTGATTAAAAAATAAATAAATAAAAAATGTTGAAAAGATTATGTAATGTTCGACAAACATAACATGCCACTGGTATTTCATTTCAGCTGCAGAAACTGGGGAAAGAACTTCAAGAATGAAACAAAGAGAAATTTTTCAGCTGTTCTGTATTGACTATGCAGGCAGATAGCGCTACTCTAGTGATATGCAGGCAGATCTAGCCTTATTCAGCCATCAAAAGCCAAATAGCTACAGTAAGAGAGTGTCAATATTTCATAAGGGAACTCAGAAAGACCCTCAGAATGGAAAGGCCTTATGGTAGGTTTGGTATCTGGTAAGAATATCTACTGGGGACAGTCGCACTCCTACCTTAACCTGGCTCTGAATGGTGAAGTGGAAGGTCTCATTCCATGTCGGGTTCTTGTTGTTCTGGACTGTCTTGGTGCGAAACTGCTGCACTGAAGCTGTTGGAAGGCTCAGGCTCACATAGCAATCAGACTGGGTTACTGATGAAGACAGGGAAAGCATGAAAGCAATGAAACATATCAGGTACTCCTTAAGGTATTGCACTGTATGAATTTTTAAGCTCCATCTGCAGGACAATATGGGGAACACAAGCCAATATGCTAGCTAAAGTACCATCAAGCCAGTGCTAGACAACCAGCTCACTTTACTCTTGTAAGAGCCTGGCAGATTGCTCTTCTTGAGAACTGCTTCTTTTAGTTGCTGGAAAAACAATAAACATTCAAAATATGCAGTTACATTGCATTCCTTTTCCAAGAGATACTCAGCCAAACCATCTATTTCTATCAGACTATAAAGCTTTTAACGCTGCAGAGCCATCCATAGGCACAGGGTCATACACACAGGCAGTATCACAGGGCTGGGCATCGTGGAGGGTTCGGCTGCCTATCAGGAACACAAACAATAGCAGGAGCAGCTGTGACAGGGACTGCCATCAGAAGAAAAAAATTTAAAAAAATTAAAATATTAATTTTGGAGATTAATTGCATTTACTCTTCGGTGAAGTGGATTAAAATGAGCACATATAAGAAAAACATTGAAGTGTTGAACAGTTTGATAGCATAACATTTGCTTTAAGAAGCAGCTGCCCTGAGGTAGAGTTTTTGCCAGTAAAACTGTATAAAAAATATTACTAGATGCCACTATTTCACCTGCATCTCTGTGCAGTCTGAGTGGTTAAAGGTCCTTCCAACATGTGATGTGCAGGTGAAAGCTTGTCTGTGCTTCCACACACAGAGCAAGTTGACATTGCTTCTTTAAACAAGATTGTATTGCTTTGCTGTTCCAATTCGAGGCATTCTCAGGTCATAAAGTTCACTCACAATTTTCAATGTTTCTAGATGTAAAGAGGGCAGCTAAAGTTGTGTTTTTATTTTCCTTGCTCAGCTGAAGAGGCCAACTGTAAAGTTTGTCTTCCCACCTGTGTTCCATTGAGGATGAGTGATGTTCAGGGCCAAAGCTCCAGTATGAAACACTGGTTATCAACAGACTACAGTGCTTACATCATTAAGAAGCACTTTCATTCTGAGGTCAGAATAATCTGCCTGCTAATGCATTTTGTCACTGTTATTAGGAAATAAAAGTCAAATGTGAATCGTGACGTTAAGTATACTGTGAGCCCACACTCAAAAGTCAGGGATGATCACCCTACAGGACATGATCTGTTAGTTAGGGATACAACTACACAAATGCCAAAGCATGGGGGAGTATTGCCCATAAATTGCCGATCCCATCATTAGTATTATATTTCTTCTATCTGTATCACCACCTACTCAAGCATTCCTGCCATTGCACAGCAGACACACCTTCATCTGAATACACTTACGTCTTGTCCCACTTAGTTTTACCAGTAGACCTGACGTTGGGAAACACAGAATAACTAACTTGGCCCTTTTATGTACTCCATATGTAACTGAAGGATTAACAAAGCCAGCCTTATTCTTTCCTGACTCCCCCAAGACTTAAGTCATCTTTGTTTTAGTAATTCTGAATGAAAAGAAGAGTAACTTTGACTGATTGAGGTAGTTGTGGTATGTACAAAGATATACAAATTCTCAAAAAAATGTTAGAACACATAGGATTCACTTGAGCTTCTAACAGTCCTGATAGCTCCCAAACGTCTGAGTGCACACAGGAAACGTCCATATGAAAATCTCTTTTTGGCTTTTGGAAGGTCTAGACTAATATTAGAGCAGACTGCTTTCAGCTCTTGTCCCCACTAGAAGGAGGATCAGAACCTGAGTCCATAAGTCTGTGATTCAAAGTTTATTTCGTCAATATTTCCCAAATTGCAACACATGCTCTGACTACATCTGTTGTAGTCAGAACAAGGTATTATTTCAGAAGTCCATCTATTTTTATTTTCTTTTTCTTTAAGTGATCACTGCATGCTACCGGACCATATCGTACTCCTCTAAGAAATAATGGCTTGTCAGACAGCAGAGCCCTAGCTTCTTTCTCATTTAGATCTCTGACTTTCTCTGGGGGACTTCTGACACAGTCCCTAAACAAGAAGGCTTTCCTCTTCCTGTCTGCAACATGTGTTTGATGATGCCTTTTCTACTTCAGGTGTGTCCTCTGAAACCTAATTACCTCCTATTTGTAAAGTATTTTCCAGGTGTTATGAAGGAGACACTTACAACACCCAGGATCCTTTTTTAAACATCTAGAATACCTCAGGCCTATATTCTGCCTGACCAGCAGCAGGCACAAGCAGATGTGAGAACTGGAACTCTGCAGCCCGTCCTGTGCCCAAGCTGGCAGTCACACAGCAATACCCCATTGCCTCATATCAAGAGCCTCTCCACATACAAGGATCCCACTGCCAGCCACATGCCAGTAAATCATCGTCACCCTGGTACATAAAGCCTAACCACCACCTAACTACAGTGATTAGGCTCCCACATGATACACACAGCAGCAACCTGTTGTGTCCCTCCCCTCAACCATGACACACGAGCAGCCATCAAATATGCTTGGGGTGGCAGCCGTGGTATCACTGTGGGGCAATATCCTGCCAAAAAGCAGGTGTGGCAGCAAGTATTTATGACAGCATGGTCTCTTTGTCCAGTTATTACACTAAGTTTCTAATTATCTTCCAGGACAGCAGCAGGACTGGATCTTAATTGTACTTTACCATTAGAAAGCATTACAGCGACATGACCCACTCTCAGAAACACCGTATCCTCAGCACCGTGCTGCATCCCAGACAACAGCAAGGCACCAGCTGCTCTAGCTGGAGCTAAAACCTCACCTGCCTCAGAGGCAGCTCAAATTCCAACCAGGCTAAACTAAAAATTTTTAATTTTAATTCTACCCAACAGACACAACATCTAGCCCATTAGTAACCTGGGCAGAAGCCTGGACATCCTCCTCCTCTTGGACTGCCTTTAGGTGCTCACACTGAGGTTGTTTCTAGGGAATAGATTTTTTTCATGACTGTTAGGGTATAGTTCTTCTTATTGTGCTAAAGAGACACAAACCATTACCGCGGTCTCATGCCCAGATCATCTCTTTGTATCATGTCTCTCCTCAGTTGGACCCATCCACGTCACAACATCTAAACTCTGACCACTGAGAAAAGAATTTTTCTTCTTCCTCCCACACCACAGAGCTGAGCAGAGATCTGGCTGAGGGTGGGAGGACAGGCAGGCATTGCCACTTTCTGGAATCAGAATATTAGTCAATTTAGATCACTGGAAATTTTTATATTCATTTTTAAATAAAAATGTGGGTTGTATCTGTGAACGTAAACATCTTTCTTCTCGAGGCCCTTCACAGTCAACTCTCAGAATTCATTCAGTCCTGGAAGACCAGTTCCTGCCTCCAGGGAGCATTCAACATCAAGCCCCTAATTGCTAAATTTCAACAAAAAGCTTTCATACTTTCTCCCACCTTGCCCTTCACATCAGGTGGGGGAGCGTACAAGTATCTCTATAACAATATCATCAGTCTCATTTACATCCCTCCATAAAATATCCCTTTAATGAGATGTTGCTAAAATAACCTTAATTTTTTTCCTGTTTTCTCCCTTGTTAGGCTTTATCAGTCCTCATCCTCTTATTTTATAATGACATTTCAAGCAACACCTAAAACAATAGACTGTTGGTACATAATTGCAACTGCTTAAACAGTGAAGTAAGTAATAAATAACAATGAAACAATAACAACAGTGCAAAAACAAAACACTGGAGGAAGTCTGTGGGTTCCCGCAATAAGTATCACATTGGACCACGATTCTTCAAACAATAATGTATTTCACTGGCAGTATTTCTTGTTAGGATCTCAAGGGCCTTTCCATGAATTGATCTCATGCATGGCAGAATCACTGCTACTCCAATGCCATAAAATATATTTTTGATAAAAATACAAAACATACTTGCTAATTTTATAATATATTGTACCCAAAATAATGCAAGCCTTATTTTAATAAAAGCCCAAAACCTGAAAGTTTCCAAAATTAACAAGCCTAGTTTAAAAAAATAAAAACAAAACAAAACAAACAACAAATGACAACAACAATCATAAAAGCTTAAAAATATATAATTTTCTTACTAAGAAAATGCTGAGAAGTATTTACAATATTTTTAACGCTACATCAGTCAAGATTCTTTTAGCCCATGGTCCACAGGCAGTGTCCACTGAGGGGTGTTGGATGTGTTCAGGAAGCAGAGCTTAAAATTGGTCAGCTTGGCATCTCCATCCGGTTGCCTATTTTTACCATTTTATTTAACCGTTAACACTCTGCTTTGGTTGTGTTTTTTTTAATTTAATAATTCCACTTAATTATTTTGTTCCTCTCCAGAACCTTGTTCTTTAATCCCTTTATCTTTTCATTTTTGTAAAGAATCTTTGGTCTTGTTAGGGAGGGACGTCGGTGTCAGAGGAGAACTTAGTGGTGGGTGTCTAAGGAAGAGTGTAAGAGTAATAAAGTAAAAAAAAAAAAAAGTTTAGCGCTCTCAGCCCTCAAAATTTCACTGGATTTTTCTTCTTTAAACTTGTCCAGACTCTGCTGGGAACCCACATAAATTTTTCACTTCTGTGATCTCCTGCAGTGGGGAGTTCCACAGTTGAACCACACGCGGTGAAAAGACATGCCGTTCTGTGTGTTCTGGAGCTATGGTGGCTGCCCAAAATTCTGAGGGGTTGAGATTGAAATTCTCTGTAGAAAAAGCCCTATTTTTAAGGGTGGGTTGGATTGGTGCACATCCAAATCTCAACCCATGAGGGAGCCAGGATGCAGATGGAACACACCCTCAAATCTGGGAACTGGCAAGTATTCACAAGTCCAGGAATATCAAGAGCCCCAATGATCCTGACTAGAACGTGGGTGTGCTCAGTGGGAAGGGGGAATGTGGAGAACACAAACAAGGCACTAAATTCACAGGTAGTGTCAATGATATCAGCTACGCATCAGTATACAGCTGGAAATTAGCATTAAAATTTACACGCTGAGGGATCAGAAGGAAGAAGAGACAGAATAGCACAAGGGTGCATTAAAAAGATTCAGAGTTTAAAAAGAATAATGGAATTTTCAATTATCTTATGTAAAAATCTGATGCATTGAACTTCCATGAAAGATCTTGTATTATCTGTTCTGTGGGAGATGCTAATCAGGTTTTGAGAGTTTACCATTATAGATTAACTTTCTTATCTCTGTTACATGGAAAATGGAGCAGATACACAGTTAACTGGTGGCACCAGGTTGAGAGAACTTCTAAGCACTAGAGGAGCATTAAAACAAATTATTCAAAAACTCTACAGAAACCTAGTCCAAGAAGGAATTTTGAGAACAGAAAATAAAATGGGGTTCATTTCAGAAACAAAACGATGGGCACAAATCATGACAGACAGAAGGACCTGATTTAAACTGTTAAAAATCTATAAAACGATTGAGAAATAGGTGACACTTGTTCTATCCAAAAGTGTTTCCAGGAAAAGGAAAGCAATAAAAATAAAGCTGGGAAAAGGAAGAAGGGGGGATGGGGAATCATCAAGTGTTAGGAAAATGATACTATAAAGAAGTCTACATTGTTGGTGGTGGAGGTCCACATGCTTCTGTGGTTCCTAAGGCTCCATCATGCTAATCTTTAGGGAAGTGTAAAGATGGCTGAAACACCTCAACAACATTACCCATTTTACACACAAACCAGCAAAATTTTGTAGAAGTGGTACATTTTTTATCTTAAGGTTCCCATTTTGCTGCTTCTCAGTGAAAGTCACATACAGTTGACAACATGCAACTTGCATTAGCTTTTTACATTGCCATAGAGTTTACCCAGAGAATCATAAAATCATTCAGGTTGGATGAGATCCTTGGGGTCATCAAGTCCAACCATCAGCCCTACTCTACAAAGTTCTCCCCTACACCATACTCCTCAACACCACATCTAATCGACTCCTAAACATATTCAGGGTTGTTGACTCCACCACCTCCCCAGGCAGCCGATTCCAGTGTCTGACCACTCTTTCTGTGAAGAACTTTTTCCTAATGTCCAGCCTAACCCTACCCTGCTGCAGCTTGCAGCCGTTCCCTCTTGTTCTGTCGCTAATTACCTGTGAGGAGAAACCATCACCAACCTCTCAACAATGTCTTTTCAAGCAGTTGTAGAGAGTGATGAGGTCTCCCCTCAGCCTCCTCTTCCTCAAACTAAACAGTCCCAGCTCCATCAATCGCTCCTCATAAGATTTATGCTCCAGACCCTTCACCAGCTTTCTTGCCCTCCTACTCATTCCAGCACCTCAATATCACTCTTCTGTTAAGGTTAAATTAATTTATTAAAACATTTTAAATATAGGTTTATTTTATACAGTAAGAAACCTGTCATTGAAAAGTGTGACTTCAAGTCTGGCTATATAGAAAACTACACCCTGAAATGATTTCAAAGCAGATCTTTCTGAGAAATGCAACTGCAAATTCTATGATTATCAAAATCAGATGTTACTGGAATTAAGCAGCTGTCAATCAAAATCAGATTAAACAATTAAGCATAAGCAAGGCATTGCCACGACTGGTATGATTTTCTACGTGAGGAAGTCCCCAACAAGCAAAGCATTCACCTTCTTCAAATATTGTTTTTGGTTTGTTTGTGCAATATTTTTTTCCCCCTCAATATTCTGATTAATACTACCATTTCAAACAGATAACAGCTTGGCAATGTTGGTGGTGAATGTATGTTGTCCTGTTTTGCAGGCAACATCCAGTATATGCTTCACAGTGTTAGGCAGAACAGCCTCAGCCTAGAAAGCCCATGTTGTGGCTTTACTGCTGCTCCAGACCCTGTGACATCCTCTGGAGGCACCTCTCTCATTCAAACTGTGCCTTCAAGCAATTTCATGGGCTGGTGGGACAGTTCTTGGACTGGGAAGCAGAAATGGCTGAGCATTTCTGTACCTGTCCCTTGCCCTGGAAACATTGTAATATTGGGAAAGATAGAATCAAAATGTAGGAAATTCCTTTCAGAATAAACATTGTTTCAAGAAACAAACAAACAACAAAAAAAAACCCAATCATTGCTGTAGATGAGTAAAAGGTGGAGAAGAAGTTTGATAAGCTTGTTGTCATGCAGGTGGCTTATGAGAACATAATTATGTGGGGAGATATCCAAGGGCTGTAACTCTTCACACTTTCTTTCAGTTCAGAGTGCACATTTGTACCTTCAAATAGATTTTAGCTGTAGCAAGGGATTTCTCTCCAGCCTATAACTGAGCTTCAAATCTCCTTTCCACACTTTTGAAGTAGTCTAGTGCAAAGGTTCATACAGACTCTCCTTCCCCTGCATTCAGCAGTGATGAAGCATCTTATTTCAATAAAAATCAGGGTGAGAAACTCTTCATTATGCACAGCAGAACTCAAAGCAAAACACTCTGGAAAGGCCCAGACAAATGTCTTGTCTTGTATCATTTTAACTGAACAAATTTAGCTTGGCCTAGTTTCTTTAGAAATTTTCTGGATTCAGCTCTTCTTATTTGTATAAATGAACAAATGTAAGAGAACCAGCTGTGTTCTCAGATTGGAGGTGATTGTCATTCACAGATTATTTTTTTTTCCCTAGCACTTTGCATTTCAGATGTTTGAGCAGTATTAATAAATTTTTATGTAACTATCATTCCTGGCCATTTTGTAAAAATAATTAAGACTCTAAAAAGCTAACAATGTAAGCCCACAGCTAAATCCAATTTGACAGTTTATGAGAAATGTCAAGTATGCAGTCCTGAGCTCACATAAAATACTGTGTTATGGGCCCGGGTCTGTACAGTGTAAGTAAGAAGGAACCAGAGAAAGAAGTGCCCCATCTAAACATCTTATTGCAGCCTTCCCTATGAATAAA
The DNA here is from genome assembly GCA_013400555.1 of Jacana jacana. Taxonomy (NCBI): domain Eukaryota; kingdom Metazoa; phylum Chordata; class Aves; order Charadriiformes; family Jacanidae; genus Jacana; species Jacana jacana. The sequence goes on from VZTM01032444.1 coordinate 140,536, forward strand.
AAAATCCTTTCTTTGCAGATTCAGATATCAAATATTTTATGCATTTTGTACAAACATCTTCTGAACTACTACTGCTGGCTAGACTTCAGCATTACACAGGTAAAGTCACACATCTCCCTCTCTTCTTTTGTAAATAATGTGTAGTATTTGTGACAGTTATACTCCAAGTAATTTTACAAGCACATAGATGCTCTAAGAGTATAGCAAAGATACTCACACAAGTCTGCTTTCCTGGCATTTTTCATCCGTATGATTTTTACAGTGAGTAAGTTGCATGGAGAGGGTTCTGTCTGTTAAATAGCATTCAAATTCATGGGATGAGCATGCAGAGAGAAAGAACAGAAGCATAGTCAGAGATAACAATGAATTACATATTTCATTTCCAACCATCCAAAACACTTCTGAACTGAGTTACTTCTTTGTGCATTCTTGTGTCTTCTTCCCAGGAGGGTTTGCAGCCATGTGTGGCCAGAGATCCAAAATGTACATTCAATCACAAACTAAACCTCTGATATCCTCTATTTTCCATTCTGAAGAACTTGTGGTAACCCTCAACTGGAGGTGTCTGACGCTTACAACCCAATCATAGAGACATATATGATAGTGACTCTCACTGTACTATTAATACAGCTGACACATCTTGGTCTGTGCAAAACCAAGGGATGTCATGAACATCCACTATATTTCACAACAAACAGCAGACAATCTAGCAGGGCAGGAATTAGTAACGATATCATGGTGTAATGATGGTGCTCATCATCTGGTTTATAGGTATAAAAGTCCATTGTTACGTTTGACATAGAGCAGTGCTGGTTGGCACAATGGGGACCAGAAAAGTGTCTTCCAGAGACCTCTCCCAAATTTCTCAGAAGGGGGGAGTGAAAGCAACAAGTCTGTAATTACTTCTCTCCGAATAATTCAGCTGATCCAATCTTCCTTTAAGCAAAATTCATGATAATTAGCAACTATCAACTGAAATCTTTGACAACCTTAGTGGTTGTCAAAAGACATTCAACAAACCCACCAAGAAACTGGTTTGATTTTGTCATCCTCTTTTGATCTAAGAAAGGATCAGACAAATATGATACTTAACCAGAAGTATAGGGGTTGAAGGTAAGGTATCTTGTTCCATAGATAATAGTCTTTTTTATAGGAATAAAAGGGGGAAAACCCGCACATTTTATGCTTTAAATTATTTTAAAAAACCCCAAAAATACACACACAAAACAAACAAACAAACAAACAAACCCAACAAATCAACAACCTCAAAAAAAACCCCAAACTTAAAAGCACAAATGACAACAAAAAAAACCCAACCACCAAGAGAAGGAAAAAGGAAGAGCAAAACTATGTAGTGAGGCAACAAACACATGTAAGAGACAGTTCATGCACCCTACCTATGAAGCAAGGAAATCACTGTAACGAATACGTAGATCAATATATAACGTGTCACCATTCATTCCCTTATGCCCCAAAACTCCCACAATGTTTAAGAGAGCTATATTTAACACTTCACATAATATTAGCTTCCTGGATTTCCCCAGGCACTCCTAGACATTACTGATATCTCCTTTTTTTCTCTTGGTGGCTTGTTTTTCTAGTCCAGTTGGATGGAAGCGAAGGACAACCACAATGTACAAAAAGATCTCTTCTTTTAAATGGGGATTTTCAAAAACTTAAATTACTGCAGCATTAAAGTCCTTGTCTTTCTGAAGGCCAAAACACAAAGTAGGCACAAAACCCAGACAGAAGCCCCAGGTTGCTCACAGCCTTAGTGCTGAAGAAGAAGTCTCAGAGCTGATGTGTAACAATACCTCCCACAGCAAGTCCCTTCTGCCACCTGAGGTTGCCTGTGCATCTCATCACAGAGCTTCCTCTTTCCTTTTCTTACCTGGCTCTTACTGTAGAACAGCCCCATTGTGGTCTTTCCTGCCTCCAAGCTAGGTGCAGAAGGTGGCAGCAGATGGGTATGGAGAAGTCTCAGACGGGCAGCTTCTCCTGCTATAAGCTGCCAGGAGCAGGCAGGCAGGTGTGCTAGTGCCTGACTCAGTGCTGCCTCACCCCACACCATCACTTGAGCAATCCCCCAACTCCTCCTCTTCCTCCTCCTCCTCACTGCCCTGGAGGCGAGTGTCTGATGCACAGAAAGACAGTCTTTGCAGCTGTAGTTTGAACGACATTGAGACCTGGAAGGGATCTTGCCTTCACAGCTATGACCACCAGGGAAATGTTTTATGCTTTTAAGCACCCCCATCCTTTCTTGAGGAGGCCTCAGTGCTTTTGCACGCTGGAGGGCTGTCAAACTGCAGCCCCTTGGGTGGAGATGGCTGATGCCAGACAGGGTCCAGCTGGCTGCTCAGGAGTGGGCAACAAGGACCTCTTTAGATGTCAAGGACATCCAAATAAACCATTGTAAGTAGAAAATACTTTTTTTAGCTTTTTTATTGCCTACAGGGAGTAGGTGGGTCTTCGCTTAAGACACATTGGAAATACATTTTTTATGCCCATCTCACCTTCCATTTTGCCCAACACAGGCAGTGAGTCACCTTTCAGCCAAGCTGTTATTGCAGGAATAATACTGCAAGAAACAATTCCCCAATCACCTGTTGAAACTGTAAGAGCTTGCTTCGTGCATCTGAAGTAAGGTGCTTAAGTGAATAACCTCAAAGAGGATATATATGTGGGAGGGTGAAATTAATGTTGAAATTAATGTTAATCACTCTTTATGTTCTCACCTATCCTTTATATCCCCACATTTATAGGGCTGCACAATGCAGGGCACTAGCATCATGTGCGGTCATCCTGGTCTCAATAAAGGAGCACGAAGTACGCACAAGGTAACAAAATGGGAGATTTTTTAAAAGCCATCATCCTTGCTATTATGAAACTTAACCGACAAATCAAACTCAAAATAACCTCATTTCACTTTGCAATGAGTTGAGAACTGATTGATAAAGATAACTTCACAGATACAATATAATTTGAATTTCATAAAACATTCGGCATTTGAAGACACTCTAACTGAACAGCTAGATGCTACAAATGTCATGCAGGTGTTCAACATATTAAGGATGGAAAACTAACAGATCACAAGAAAGCAGTAGCCAAAGGAAGGAATAGTCCCTCAAAGGCAATTATTCCTAAAGAGGTTGCAAATAACTCAGTTTTAAGCGTAATGCATGTTTCCATCAATGATCTGGAAATCTAAAAAAAAAAAAGTATTAAATCACTATAGGCACCCTGTTTCAAACAGAGGATACTGGAATATTGGGGAAGCTGAAGAAAAGAGACACAGAGTGATCTGAGAGTAGGAGGAACTAGCTTGGAGAAGGAAAGGCAGGTTTCAGATCAACCAGAAGAACACAAAGCAGAGATATCCCAGTGCTGAGCTGGGATGCAGCACAGCTATGTACAGTAATTAATAATGGTTAGAAGATGGACAAATTAGCCCTGTGAGAAAGCAGAGTGAATCAGGCTCAGGTTGTGTCATCCACCTATCCGGCTTTTTCCCATCCTGTTGTTGAGTTTCCCCTGTAAAAGAGATTGAAGCAGCTTTCTCTCACTCTGTTTCATTTCCAGCAAAAAAATGGGATCCCATGAGCTGATATTCTGCCTTTCTGGAGCTGAACCACAATTATGACTACCTCAGACATAGAGGGCTAATAATCTAAAATCAAACATGCAATACCGTACCTGCAAACAGGGTTATACAGTGCCCTTTTGAGTGTTACAGGTGCATGAAAACAATGAACTCATTCATAGGTGAAAAACATGGTCTACTCCTCCTCTTCCACCCCCCAGATTGCTCTAGGATGCACCATTAGCTGCTTTTTCCACAGGAGAGAAATCTTTTTCTCCTATCCATTTCCTAGAACTCTGTTCCATACAAACAAACTTGTCATTTCTGAGCTTAATCAAGACTCTGATCTCAACACCAATTCTGCCCTGGTGACTCAATCTGAAGTTGATTGCAACAGTAAGAGCCTTTTATTATCAAAGGGAAGACAATCCCAAGCATTTTCTGAGCTGCTGTGACCAGCCTCTTCACGTATCACAGCTGCAGAGTGCACAGGGATGGTATTGTGAAAGACTGAGCTTGTGATCTGCCTGTTGCAGGGCTGTGAGAAGAGAATCTCTGGCAGCTACCTTCCCCCAGAAGATGTCTGGGATTCTTGATGATGAGAACCACTCTCTCAGGATAATCCCTGCAAAAAAGACCATTTGCAGAGAAGTGTTGAACATTTGCAAAAAAATGAACTCTAAAGGCCTTCTTGCATTGCCATGCTCCATGCAAACAGCTGGCAGCCACTTCCCAACTTTAGGAAACACTGGGAGAAATTGCAAGGTAATCTTTCAGGAAGATTCAAGGCAGGTGAAGATGAGTGAGACGGGACAGTCAGTAGCAACTCCAGGAGAAAACAAAGAAAAGAAAGTTGGGCAACATGACTACTACTTAGGTCAAATATAGGTGATTCTGATTCTGTGAATAGCAGTTCAGGGGATTTGTTTGACCACATGAAGCAAAGATAATCAATTCAGGGGTATATTTTATTGATGGTAAAAACTGTATAAATTTTTTACAACAGCGATAGCATCTTAAGAAATGTATTTTCAAAGATTTGTGAAGAAAACCAGTTAAATAAAAACCTCATTGTGGACAGACAATCAAATCAGAGATTACAGCCTTCATTGTGACAATAATTAAAATAAGCGAGACCAACACAATGGATTAGCCATTTACCAGAGAAATTCAAGTTCAAGTGATTGTTGTTCTGCCAAACAGAAAAAACTATATACATACCGGTTTGATTCACATTTTAGTGTGCTATGTATTTCATTATTATGTTACACAATGCTACTTGAATTTATATGGAATATATGTTTCAATTGACAAAGTAACAAGGTAACAGAACTAAACACAAATTTGCTGCTTTGAAGTTTGTTTTGGATTAAATTACTGGAAAATTCCAACCTGTTCATCTGAACAGTCACATAAATACAATGAATTGGAGTCAGCACGTCCTCAGAATGATGTGATTTCTACTGTAAGCAACATTGCCTAGCATCAGACACCTCAGTCTTACCAGATGACAACCCAAGAAATAACACATGGAAGGTTAAAGCTAGCAGGCAGTGACTAATATTTCCGCTGCTTCCTCCGTGCCACTGCTAATCGTAAGGCCTGAATTATCAGTTTCTCATTATTCAGGATGTTGTAATCAGTCAGTTTCACCAGTTTGTCAAAATTCTCTTCACTGAAACACACCTCCCTTGTTGTAAATGGGGAGAGGATAGTGGAAACATCAACTTTGCCTTCAGCCATCTCTTCAGGAGTCCTTTCCACACCTGGGGAGCAAATCACAGGGAGATGCACCAATAAGGTTTTCTTGCAGGATGTGGCTCATATCTGTAATTTAAGTAATTACAGGTAGAAAAGGAAGACCTGGGGGGAAATATATGATTTTCCAGAGGGATATAAAAGTAGTCTAGTAGCTCCATATTCTTCAGACTCTATATCAAGCCTCAATTCAAAAATGACATAAACCCCCAAATGGCTGAGAACAAGAACAACACTGATTAGCAGCAGCAGCAGCACCTTTAAACCACTGGTTGGACATCAAAATCTTTGCTACAAAAACTAGAAAAGTGCAAGCAAAAGGAAAACAAGCTACTCTTGTACTGGACATTATAACAACCCTCCTACTGAAAGTTCAGGAAAAATGATGGCAGTCAGTCACAGTACTTAGTTCATATTTAAAATAAAGAGCTACGTCCACTCAGTCCTCGATCTGGGGGATTACTTTTAAATATGTGAACAAAGTGGGATGAATGGGCTTCCACTGAAACCCCCAGAAAATTTTGCCTCCCTCTGCTGCAAGCAGGGGTGCATAACAAGTGCACGCTTGTAGAGTACAACAGCTTGTGTTGAGCACCTGCCACCCTTACTGCATGTGTTTGTGGAGTTTTAACTTCATATTATCTCTAGTAAGTCCTGTGGAGTAAATGTCTATTTTCATCTCAAGTGTATTAGGAAAGTCTCTGGAGTTCTCACAGTTCGGACATAATGATACAGACTAGTTATTTTTGTCAGTGATGAGACTGATAACCCTGGGATGGAAAGAAGGTCAGAGATGACAGTGAGACACTAGATATGAAACAGAGAGGACACACAAGGCAAATCACTTTTTATTAAAATTGCTAACCACAGATTACTCACCAGGAGCTTTATATTTCTTGAAGGTGTCATTTACTAGGGGGAAGAAGAGCACTGTTGGAGCTTGTGGACTGTCATCATCTTCAAACACATAGCACTCCTTCAAGTTTTCCCTGTCTTCCTCACTTATCTCAATTTTGGGAAATGGGATTCCTTGCCCTGAGATGTACTTTGCAATTTGATCCAAAGGCTGGATGAATGAATAAAATAATACAAAGAATGAAAGCTCAAAAAAAACATCCAGAGGCCTGGATTTTTTGAACTCCAGCAGCTAACACGAATACTCTAAGGCTAGAACCTTCCTCTGGGAAGATGATAAATTTCAGACAGAGACAGCCATAAGCACACCAGACATTGCAGCTTATCTTATTTTCTGTACTGCTTTAGGCAAAACAAGAAAACAGTCATTTTCTTTGAGTTTGCAAATGGATCCAAAAGCCAAAGGATGGATTTTATCATTCCTATGAAGCAGATTCAGAAGGGGAAGGCAAAGAAACTGCAAGAATGGAGAAGGAGCAGATCACTCAAGATTATTCTGCATAATTTTCTTGTCATTTTCGTTATTTACCACTCTCCAATTTTTGTCCTCCTCAGGGTTTGTGATTGTTTGAATATGACTGCCTAGTAACAGGTACCTTTATCAACATACCTCATGAAAAAAAAATTTAACAGCTATATTTACTATAAGCTTATGTTGATTTTTGTGTTATTCTCATTATGTATGCAACACTAATTGTATTAATGATTGTTAATTACACTAATTGTATTAATTTTCATTATTAATCAATTCTGGCACCAGCCAGTACAGTTTGCTAAAACTGATGTGAGATAAACACGCACAGAGAAATATATGGTTTCCCATTTAATCTGTTAAAATATTGTCAGGACTTTCTACTGCTTCTGTAACTTGGTCAGTTCAAGGATAACAAAAATCAGTATCAGAGCTCCAGAACACGCCTTGCTCAAATCTTCAAAAGCTCTTGGACCCACTACAGTGAAGACTTTGATAGTTTTAAAATGCCTATATCCATCACTGTCTTCTCATATCCATCTTAGTTACTGAGAAATAAGTCACCCAATAATCTAAATAATAAACCATGCAATAATCATCTTATTCCCTTTCCAGTCCAAGGAAGTTGGTTTAACTGATAAATGCTAGAGGCCAAAAGACCATGAAGAAAAAAGATCACAGATATCATGGCTTTTCTTACCAGTGTCTGTGACCCACCACTGTAATTTAAATGCAAGATGACATCCACTTCCCTCTTCGATCTCAGAAGTGGTGGGTAGCTGGTATTGATAAAAAAACCAGTATCAACCAAGGAGAGCTCATCATCTGCTGTTTCCATCAGCTTATTTGGAAAGGAGTCTATCACTGTGTCTGAAACACAAACATTTCTCGTTACAACAAATAAAAACCCCAAGATTGACTGCTCCACTGCAAAAAGTTGAAGGGGGAAGAATGGATAATTTCGCCTCTCATTTTCCCTGCCTGCCTTTGACTCACTAGCAGCACTAATTTATAGGAGTATGTGACACACTATAGCTTTTTCTTTCCTTCCTTCCTTCCTGGACACCTCAAGCGTCTGTGGCCCAAAAGGGGTGATACCTTCTGCCTCCTCAGGCTGAGCTCACCTTGTTCACATGAACACAATCCACAGACAAACTGAATCCAATTTCAGTCCTCAGCCTCCCCCAAAAATCAAATCCTGCTCAAATCTATCTTTTATTTCTTCCATTTGTGGAAGGAAGAAGTAGAATTTCAGATGTCAGTCTTATCTCTTCTTCCTCATTGGAAGTCTTAAATGAGTTCCCAAACCTAAACCTCCTTAAAATATTACTGAAAAATGTGTTGAGTTACTGTGCCTTTCCAGGTGGAAAATCCTTCACTCTCCAGGTACTTGCTATGCATCTGGAAGCCTCTGATAAAATTGGGATACTGTGCAATGGTTGGGCGTCCTGTTAAGACATCTCGCAGAGCAGAGGAGAGGATGCTGGAGGGAGTGAAGAGACATGTGTCTACCTCATAGGGATTCATGGACAGAAAGGGCTCTTCTGCTGCAAGAAGGAAAGAAGTTGTTCTGAGTTTAGGACAGTTTTCTGAAACAATCAATATTTTAAAAAACAGATTAACTTGTAAACCCAGTTGTCCCCATCCCCCACCACAAGGGTAAATCAAACATATTTATAAGCCTTTAGGCTCTATGCTACCAAATAATACTCGGCATTAGACAGTGAATTAAGTGACAGCTACCTGCAGGCAGTGAACTGCCAGGCAGCGAGCACCACCTCCCACTCCAGGCTTCCTTGAATGATGCCCACGTCTACTGCAGCATTTGGTGCTGGGGAGAGCCGCATCCCAAAACAAACAGGAGGACAACATTGGCCTTGGAACAGGATACCTTCAGAAAGCATGTGAATATCACCCAGCTGCAAACATTAGCTAAGTCAGGAGGCCAGTCACTCCAGGTTCCCTGTGCAATTAACAGCAAGAGTGAGCTTCCTCCATGGGCAGTTTAGTGGAAAAAAAAGCCCTCTGAAAGAGATGTTTTCTCCACTGACAGTGTTAGTGGCCAAGGAGGACCATAACCTAACTTAACAATCTTTAAATACGTTCTTCACATCACATTACTTTTACATGTCTTCTGGGAACAGTTTTTGTGTCTGTACATCCTTTAGAGAAAGGCATAGCTTTGCCAAAGCTTTGCCAGAGAAGCACAGTTTAGTTCTAAATCAGGCAGAAAAACTTCTTAGCTGACATCTCTGCTTTGCTTTTCTCACATCTCTCCCTGAATTTGACAGCATCTCTTTAGACATCTGACCTCTGCATGGAATATAAGCAATATATCCCAGTGGTTAAAAAAGTAAAACAACAAAAAACAGCCCACACACAATAGAAAAACCCCACCCCTCTCACCAATATCTGTTACTCTGTCTCTGGTCCATCTATACCAGAAGTCCTCTGAATCAGCAGCCAAATTCCAGACATACATCGCATCTATAGAAAATATACTACTCCACATGCCTGTAATGTGAAACAGAGAATATAAACTGGTTGATGGAGCAGTCTTGGAAGAATTTTAATTGATACATACCTTCAGTCCTTCCCCTTGGATACTGCCTGGATGGCTATCTTTGTGGGCATGCTTCCTAAGTACATCCTGGCCAAGGCAAACTCACACCTGTCCAACCTGTTTGCTGGTGTCTTCCCAGGGTTGTCCACCATACATCACATGCTCACTCACTCCAGCTGCCTCTTGAGAAGGCCACCTTTCCCTCTAGGCAATAATCACCTTGCATGTAGCAGATCCGCGTCTCCGAGAGCCTCTTCACTAGCCTTCCCATAAAGAATTCACTTCCAAAATGTTCTGCACGAATAGATGCTCCGTATTTTAGGAGTCCGACTTCATAAGGAGTGAACTCCAGCCACTCTACGGCGACAGCGGGCAGATCATGAAAAGGCAATAATGTGTTAACTGTGGCTAAACAGAAGAGTGCTTAGAGAGCGGGAACAAACCATAAGACTCTACATAGTCCATATGTGCTGTTCACCAGCTATAGCAGTACTATTGCCCTGAGAGAATATATATATTTTGATAGAGCCATATGCAGCAGAAAATTCCTGGTCTGAATGAAACCATAAGTGTTCTGTGCAGATAATCTTACCCAAAGCATGTGTTGCTCAGTTGTAATTTGTTCCCTTAAGGCCATCAGTGACAGAGAGCTTAGCATTCCCCTGGTGTCATGAACTCAGCTGCTTATGTTAAACAAACACTGTGAACATTAATACTAGAGAAAAGAGTGATTTTTCCTGCCACTGGACCCAGACATTCAAGGTTTTCCTCTTAATTGTCAAAAGAAGACCACGAGGAGCCATCAAAAGCATTGGTTTTAGTACAGGGTTTTTTGACCAGGATAAATTGTGAGTTTGGCATCTTCTGTGGTATGAATATATTTTTGCTTCTGGCAACACAGATAACTCAAATTCTAAAGACTACACGTGTTTGAAATTTTTACTTTTAAGTGTAAGTCTGTGTTATGTGAAATTTGAAATTAGGTTTTTTGCTATTAGAATGAAAGAATTCTTGTATTGCTAAAGTCAATTCGATGCATTTAGTCTTAGTTCAGATTACTTAAATTATAAAGTTATTAAGAAATCCAGATGATAACCATTACCTCTGAATGCCTGAGCACTATAGCCGGACTTGAGGTTGATGGCCACATAGATGGGCAATGGGTTCTGACCATTATCCACACCCTGCCGTTGATCTGAGAGTCTATGTTCATCTTTCTGGTTTTGATTAAAAAAAAAGGTTAATGGAATGAAGTGAAAAACAATTTGCACTTGAAATAATACAGTGTGAATTACGTGTTTTATCCAGGTTCTCCTTCCCATTCTCAGCTCACTGGCTTGCGCAGAAGTACCTGCCATGGTATATTCCAAACTCAGCAAGTATCCCATAAGCAGCATCTACCTCCTGTATGGGTTATGGGATTTTGGGATATGCAGAGAGGTTGATCGTAAGTTCAGCAAGGAATAAAAAAATCCCAGGAAGAAATATGTACCTAAGTAGAGTACTTTCCTTGGCTGGATCTTAGGGAACAGAGTTTATCTTATATTAATATATTTTCCAAGTATATTCGTAGGCAAGAATGTATTCTATTTCAGATGACAATTTCAAACTTGCATAAACATAAACTACAAGGAAACTACTTAAGTTATACTGTTTTTAAGGTACCAAATTTCTATCACTCTCTAAAACTTGATTCCTCCTATTTGTATCATCTCCATATGCACTCTGTAACTAAGTTACTTTATAAATGCATATATTCTTTTATGCTAGTGAAGGAAGTTATTTCAAACTTCTAATTACCTCTTCTAGTCACAATATTTTATGTCCAAAGTGATTAGTTTACATTTCAAAATATTTTTTTTTCTCAGGATTTTTCTTTCTTTAATTAAAAACACCACCTTTGACTGCAATGCCATGGCTCCTTCAGTTCAAGGTCAATCACACTTCAAAGCAAGAGTAGTGTTTTAATTATGGATCTGAATATACATAATTTAATCACTCACTAAACTAATTATTTGCATTAGTAATACTGAATGGCGTCCCAGGATTTATTTTTTTCTTCTCCTTTATAGCTACAGAAGTTCATCAGGCTTCTGGAAAACAAAGATGTAATACCTTATCATGTAGCATGGATTCAATGACAAGCCCCCAAAGGTCTATGAAAGAAGTGTTATGTCCCTCTTTAGTCCTCTCCATCAGGTCATTATAATAGTACTTAAGACAATCCAAAGAAAAACAGCAGATCTTGGATTTGGTTACATGCTTGCGAGCTTCCTTGATTGCGTCCTCCAGATATTTTTGTGACCAATTAGCATCTTCATATAAGTTTGCCATTGTCCTGAAGAAACATTAGAAGAAAATAATGAAAGAGAACTAATGTAGTTTGGCTTCAAAGAACTTTTGTGCAACGTGTTTGCCTGTTTCTCAATTTATATGGGGAACTGGAAATTAAACACACCTGAATTACTCTCATTTGAAGAGCAAGCAAACCCCCAAGCTTTCCTAGCTTTGATAATAAAAGTTTATGTGGGCACAAAAAAAATCATCTGAGAAATTCAATGGGAAAAAAATCTGCCCAAGGCTGTGAAATGCAAGGACTCCACAAGTCCTCAGTAAATCTATTTCTTGGAAGGTGGGAAGTATTCTAGGGAGTGGGTAGTTTGCTCCCGTCTTGTGTTTATTGCCAGAATCTGCTACTGGCACCTACTAGTGAGAAACCTGGGCAGTTTTTGGGTCTCGGGCATGTCCTGCTATGACTATTCTTACTTGTTTTCTTAAAATTATAACACAGACAAATACACTCAGATCTCCACATACATACAGAGAACTTAAAAGAATATTGGCAAATACTTTGACAAGCCTGCCGTTAAGGTTTGCATTTATATAAAGGACTAACACACAATTCAGTGCAAAAAAAAACCAACCCTGTCGCCACTTCCAACCAGGTGTGGAGGAATAGAGATAGCTGGAACGTACATGATTAAATTCTTAAGTTATTTTAAATATGACCTCATCTGCCATGTGCCTACAGGGAGAAGGGAGCACTTCATGAAGAACAACCATAGCTGCAATCTCCCCAAGATCAGTAACCTGAGGTCATTCGTTGGACTGTCTGTGACAGTATTAATTCCACTAGCCCCAAATACACCTTTTACCAGAGGGAGATGCACTCTAAGTCCAAAATGGAAGTGAGAATAACCAGCAAATGGCAGGCATAAATTCTTCTTCCCATCTTTCTTCAATTTCCAGTCTAAAGTCAAATTCGTTGCATTCAGTCTAAGGTATAATTGATAAAATATGAAAAGGTAATACAGCATTTACATGAAAATATCAGGCATAGACTGTGTCAATGTGGTGACAAAAGCAGTTGATAATTGTGACAATTGATCTCTAATTAAGTATGGTTTTTTTCTTTGCTTTAGGTGGACACAGAGGAGATTGCGGGGAAAAAGGAAGTGCTTTTGTTTCACTAAGTGCCATGTAAGCTGATGGTGGTGCCGAAGGAGGCAACAGTATTAAGCAAAGAAAGTGCAAACATAAACCTTGTTTGGGCCATTCTCACCATGTGGTACCCGATAAACCACCGATGTAGGAAAAGCAGTCTAACAGATTGAGTTTCTGAAGACCCAGCAAGCTGCCATACATCGCTGTCAGTGACCTCGTCCCTCCTCCAGTTGTCGTGATGGCCACCACCGGCACCTGCTCAACACAGCAAGACAGAAGAGGGGAAAGCCAGGCATGTGTTAGAGGCAAGTAATCCTTCCTACTGCAGAAATCAGATAACAGGTTGCAGGTATTGATACAAGTGGTGACGCTACTTCCTGCAAAAAGGACGTGATTATTGCAAAAGGCTTCTGTTGCCACCACCAGGCTGATGGGAGAGAGAAGGCTTTTATCTTCTGATCAGGTGGGTGGGAGGCTGTTTACTTAATATATAATTGGAAATCAACCTCATCATCCTGGAATTCCCCTCAAAGCGTATTATTAGAATCCGTCCCAGAAAACACAGGATTTACCATGCCAGAGCAGATTAGGGATCCATGATTCTGCCTATAACAATGACCAGTGTCTCAGAAGAACACACAGCACCCTGTAATCAGCCAGACCACACAATAGCTAAATCCTTCCTGGCCTCAGGCCACTAATTACTTTATGTTCTGAAGCACAATCGTCAATAGGGCTTCCCCCTACTCCAAGGTCCAAGTGTAATTGAAGAGACAGACTATTCTCTTAATCTTTTCCTGTTGAGGTACACCCTTTGCTTCCGTTAGCATCTTGAGTCCTGTGGATGCCTACATGCCCTGTGGAATATGTCTGTTCATACCTTTTAAGTATTAGCTTCTAATTTCATCAAGTCATCTACTGCTCTAAATTCAATAGATAGAGGTGAAAGAAAATATTTCTCCCATTTTATGAAATAAAAAAAAAACAACCCCAAAACAAAAAAGACAAGTTCTTCCTACCCTAAACCTGGGAAGAACCAGGACATTTTATGAAATAGTGAAGAAATATCTGATCATCTTAACTAAAATTAGAATATTTTCAAAATGTTATGTTTTGCATAACCTTTTGCGTAACCTTGTTTTCTAACCTTTTTCATTAGGAATCAAAATCCTAATGCTACATTTGAACAGAAAAAAAATAATAAGTCAGGTAACAAGGGAGAGAGGATTTTTTTTTTTTTTCCCACCGTTTTGAAGTTAAATACATGAATAGTAGAGGCGGGGTAATTAGGTCTGTTCAAAAAACAGCTTTGGTCTTACCACCTCAAACATTTTCCTATGTGTCAAGAAACTCTTAGTCACCTACGTAAAAATATTCTTTCCATTTTTCTTGAAAACTTTATTTGTTGCATTATTCTCTGCTCTGAAACCCCAAATATTACTTTTTTTTAAATCTGTAGCCTATCCGCAGCACTGTTTCTTGTAATTCTCAGCTAAAGAGGATTCTCATTGTTGGTATGACTGTACTTTCCTGATTTTCAACAACCCAGCTAGATATAAGCAGCTGCAAAACTTATGACTGGGTTATGGAGGCATGAGCAGGGGCTACAGTGAAAAAAACAGTTTTAATCAGGTACTCCATCTTTGCAACTCCAAAATGCTAAAAGATTAACTCTTCTTTTCCAGATTGATAGTTTTATTCTAATAGGTTTCCCAACAATAGACCTTTTCTTCTGCAGAAACCACTCATGCAAATTATTTTTATTCAGATGTCTGTGTGAAAATTTTGCTTCCTCCCTTCAAAATCCTTTCCAAATGCGTTTCCACCTTGTCTTTATTACTGAGCTATGGCACACTGTTTCCCAGACAGCATCTCCCAGCAGCTCCAGGTCTGTCAACTATAAATTTTCCTCCTGAGACCCACAAGCAATATCAAAATAAACAGGAATGAGTTGAATTGAGGAGCTGTTAAGAAGTTCAGGAGGCTGTAACAACATTATCCCACCTTCCCCACTCTGCTGTATGAACCAGCTACTTCTCTTGCTCATCTCTTGCCCTGGGTGCCCAGGCATGCCCCAGAACAGCAGGATTAAACAAACTGGATTTTTATTTGGGGCTTCAGTTTGAAAGCCAGTCCCTGATCCCCAGAGTGGAGTTGTTACCAGGGACTGAATTGGCTTGCCTCATGCTCTTTCAGATCCTCCTCCAAATGAAGAATCTTTTTCAGAGCAGCAGCCACATATTTCTTCCTTTTCCGCAGGAACTCCTGCTCTTCCTTGCACAGGTTAAACCCCAGACGCACATCCAGGTCTCCTGAGCTGGAATAGACAACGGGAGACATCAATGCACGTGTTATAGCTGATTTCAAGATCTGTAGGCCAGGTAGTTAGAAAACTCCACAAATCATCTGTAAAACAAGCTATTTCCAAGTCTCCATACTGATCAAGAAACAGAAGGAAAGGGAACATTTCTATTTCCAGCAAGGAGTAGTAGTGAGGATGAAGGGGAGTTTCCAAGGTGCTTTAGACTTCTTGTGAGGACAGACACAAAGACAAGTCATACAAGCCAGGGAAAGATCACCAAAAGGGATAAGTTCAAGGGTAATTTTTTTCTGTATTCATTTCTTTTTGTCACCATGACATCCTGGAAAAGTGATGCTCTGTCTCAGGTTTTGAGAGCCCACTAACAATATTTAAAGTGAAGGTCCTAACAAGCTGTGTGATGGAGCTTGAACTGCAGACCAAGTCCTGCATCATCACCCTCTGCTCAGCCTTTGTCCTGTGGAATCCAGCCTTTCACCTGTGTGCTGAGCAGATTTCTAGATAACTATTTTCAAGCTTCATCCTGCAAATATATGAATAGCCACCATTTTTTTCCACATGAGCAACTGTGTTGAATTTTCTCCCTTAAGAAATGTGAAGCACAAGCCAAAAAACATGCAGATAAAAAAGGTACAAGCCCAATCAAATGGCAGCTAATGTTTTGTGCCTTCAACAACACAACTATTCTTGTTACTGAGACGAGCATGCACATTGACCAAATCTTCAGTTCACCTCACCCTCTGGTGGCTGCAAGCTCTATCCTGAACAATACTTTCACAAATATTTAACAAACATGAATGTTTCAAATGTTAATGTTAGTAACCTCTGTTGTCAGCAAAATTTGCAAACAGCGTAAGGCCAAGTGATTGGCCTTCCAAAAACAAAGAACTCTTTAGTGGTAGATTAAACTTTCTCTTGCTCTCTCTGTAAATCTGTAACTGTTATATTTACATTTCAACATATTTTGTTATGGGCAAAGATTGAGCAGGTAGATCTCCTTCCTACGCTGTGAATTTCAACTACACAAAGTGCTTCCATGTTTTGAAAATCTACCTTTCTTCCTTTCTGTATATCACCCAATAATAACAATGCTGTGAACCACATGAAGTTTAATCCTGTCTCATAAAACCTCACTGTCCTCAATTTCAGCTCTCATTGGTGCAGTCCTGTCCCTGTGAATGGGCTGGCAGAGGTGAGCCAGTCAGATCTCATCTCCCATTATGCTCGGTGAAGCAGGAAAAGGGCAGGAGCCAGGCTGCCCTGCATTTGTTTCAGTGACTTTGCAAAGTTAAAGAGAAACAGGGTTTATTTCAGTCATGATGGAGATCTGACTGTGGGAATAAATGAGCAACAAAATTAATGTGAGTAGTGCAGTTTTACTCGTGTCTATGAATAACAGTCATAAAATAGACTAATGTTCTCAGAAGAAACGTACCAAGGCTCAAATTCTCATTTTTCTGCATGATCCTGTAACTGCAGCAGACTTGTACTTACCTCAGGCACCACGTGAGTACAGGACAAAGCACTCACGTGGCAAGTGTCCATCTTTCCACCTATCACAGAAAAAACCCTAGATAACTAGTTTACAGTAATCCTGGGGTAGGACAAAAAGAAGCAATCTTACCATTTTCTTGCTGTCAAGCACAAGTGAAAGGAATGATCCTAGAAATTCAGAAAATAAAGCTAATTACCACCAGATTTTAAAACATCTATTTCCTTCAAGCTCATGCAAGGCTCATTCAGTAAGAGAGGAGGTTCTGAAATAAGAGTTCATATGTCTAAGCACGTTATTTTGGTACTATTAACCAAAGTCTCAGTTCCTACTCTGGAATCAAATTCTCTCTTATTTAACTAGCTTGTCCACTTGAGACAACTAGTGTGCCATGAGTTTGAGTGTTACACCAACTCACAGTGTACACACTTTGAAGCAGCAACAAGAACAAGACAAGTTACATTATTAAAAAAAAGAAAAAAATTACAGACAAAAGTACATACATTCCTCTCAATATCAATATTAAACAAGTTAAGATCTGAATTAAGCTCATATTCTTTATTGTAGTTTTTAAAACTAACCATTCTGGAATTACCCCAATACCCAAAAAGAAATTTTGGAACGCATGTACCTATGACAGTCATTTGTGTTCCTTGAAGCCACTTAATTCTAAGTTTGGGATGCAGGTTTGCAAACATTTTCCTATTATTGTAATTGTTAACACCTGCTTCATTAAAACTGAATATGACAGTCTTTTATTTTTTTTAACATTTTCAATAAACATCTGTACAGGTTTTCACAGTGATTTTGTTTACTTGGTAACTTCCTTTTCTAGCAGGACGATGTTAAGCATATTTTGAAAGTATTTATTTCAAGAGGTTCACAGCACTCACCTCTTCTACTATTATTTCCTTCTGCAAAGGGAGTGAATTCAGAGGGAAAGAAAGGACCCCAGATTTCGCTGTTTCATTTTTATCTGCCAGCTGAAACAGTGCAAAAAGTGGCGCACGTGAATGGTTTGTCATCTCTAGAACTACTTCCACTAAGAACATCAGTTCATGGGTCACATTAATTTCTTCTTCTAATTTCATAGAAGTTAACAATAACATACAGAAGGGGAACGTACCTCTTCCGGTAATGTCACATCCAGTCTCGTCTGCTCATTTATAACACAGTGGAACACGATGATCCTAAGGCTGGGTTCAGAGTCCAGCAAAATCGTCTGGCTTCCTTCATGGGATCCTTTAACTGTAAATGTAAGCTCCTGATCTAAACATAGAGGCAGGGAACAAAGATAATTTTAACTATTCCAAGCAGAGACACATTAATAAATAAAATCTGCTTCCACTCTGCATACTTTTTGTCTGATTTTCCTTACACTATGATGATTAGACTTCAAGTGGCCAAAACAGACTGACAACTAATGTAAACCATCTTGGTGGAGCTATATAAATCATTAACATACAGAAATCCCATATCTTTTTAAATACTGTAGCATTCTATTTGGTAGGAGTTCTCCATGAATAAATAAAACAAAGATTTAGATTTAAAGGAGTGTCTGTTTAAAGGCCTTTTGGATTATTCACACTGAATAAAAGAGTGATTTATTTGATGTCAGTCTGTTCTGGTTCATTGTGTGTTGTGCCTGCTACAATACTTAAAGGATTCAAACCCAAAAATCAAACAGACTGCTTGACACAGCCCTCAAATCACCAAAACTGAAACAACCTGTCACCCGTTTCGTGTATGGAAAAGCCTTTACTTTTATAGAGAGATCATACGCTGCTCTCTTGCAAGATCAGGGCCAAGGCATTTAAATCTAGGTCACTATTCTTTCCTCCCCTTGGTACATTTCAGTCTGAAACTCCCTGCAACGCAACTCAGCTGTTGCTCTCATTTTCTCCATAAAGATCAGTTTTCCATTTGTGAATTTTCTTGAGACAGCCATGATTTTGTTGAGATTTGCTCTATGAGCAGCTTTACACAATCTACTGTTTATTTGAATCAACTTAAAAGACTCGTGAGGAGTCCTGCTATACTTACTAGAGCTACATTTTACAGGCAAAGCCCTCATTTGGTGATGGTTTACATTGTGTGAAGATCCCTTTGATACAATTTTACATTTAAACTTAAAAGCTTAATTTTATTATTTTTGCTCAAGCAACCAAAAAAGAAATCTCTTTCAGAAACCTAAATGTGCAGAAACTTTGTACATACTCAAACCCAAATTAAATATACAGGGTAAGTTTTCTACATTTAAATTTTGAGGTAACTTTAAAAGAAGATCCAACTTAGTTAGAAATTTTCATTTTGAACAAGTAATAAGCAAAGAGGGCTAATAGAATTTTTCCCAGGTTTTTCATACTAGTATATATGGTTCTATTGTTTGCAACAATTTAAGATTTGTCTCAAAACTAAATACTCGACTAACTTGTATTTTGACCGATAGAATCTTTCTGCAAGATGGGTCATGGTGAAACTAAGTATTAAGTGAAACAGCTAAAGTGACATGCACAACAGATTATTAACTTTTCAACATCTTGATAACAACTGAATTACAACACCAAAACCACAGGTTACTGAAGCAATAACCTCACTTGTGGATTGCTGCGGCAGCTTCCCCGTGTCCAGTCTAACCTCCAAACAGGAAACCTCGCGTGCCTGTAGCAAGAGAGGATAAATGATGACTGAGAGAAGCATAAATGTCATTGCAAGTGATTCATGCTGTTCTCAACCAACCCCTCTCATTGATCAATGAGCAACACGATTATTATCTATTACTATGTCTTCAGATAACATGAAGGCAGTAGTGACATGGGGTTTTTTCTAAGTTTGAAAGTAGAGAACATCTCATGAGCTGCTTGAACTTGCAAAGGCAGTTAAGAAAAGAAGAGACCTATTGAAAATAATATGCATATAGAGATATGGGACTCTTCTTATGAGTGCTTCAACTTTTTCTTCATTAGCCCCTGGTAGTTATGGGTGTAAAATGGGAGTAATGGGTAGGAAGTTCAGGTTTATAGAAGAGAGTAAATGGCACATGCGTGCTGACAGCAGCCTTACAGCATGCCTTTGTGGAAGGTGGCACTATAGTGGAGTGGTGGGAAAACAGTGATCCTTAGGGCAAAGAACAAAACCTTTTTCTTTGTAGGATAAGTGCAGCTGTTAGTACCAGCTTTGGGACACGGCTCAAAGTTTCCAAAGTTAAAAATATGAACACTTGTTATGCAGGCACAGGGAAGATTTTAAGAAATGTACATTACCACTACTACTCCATTAGTAATGATGCCATCAGGATAATCCAGACTGAAAAATAAAGTGGAAAATACATGTTATGAGTGGGACAATTTAGACAAATATTTAAGCCTATGAGCTAACACATCACCCATTTCCTGCCCTCCCCTCCCCCCAAAAAAACTTTGACATTTCTGACTTTAACGTTCTCACTAAAAAATAGTTTAAAACATTTATCAAGCATAGTTCTAGATGATGAACTGATTTGCAAGTTTTCCCATCCACCCATAATAGAATATGAAGCCAAGGTTTTACTCCTGTGGTTTTTCATACTTAACTTTTGTGACCATGTAATGAATTCTGATACATGACACACTGAGTTTGAGAAGAGCTAGAGGCTGCTACATCCGTCTTGATTGTTAAGATCATTACACAGTTTGACCCAAGGTTTTGTACTCAGAAAACTAATACCCTTATGTAGATTTCCACAATTTTCAAAGCATTACCATAACAGCAGAAAACATTATACTTGCCTCAATAAAGTGATTTGTAAAATGGACACGACATTTTAAAATATTACTATATCTGTAGATGTGTTTGCACTTATCCAACTAGGGCACAAGTGGGTTCATATACTGCCGGCGCCAATTTTTGTACTCAGAAAAATCAGGCATTGTCTCATTAAGGATATCTTAAAATTTACTGTTTTATTAAATTGCAGGAGTAAACTCAGCAATCACCCAAATTAGTCCAAAGGGAATACGTACATACAAAAACTATAAGGACTGAGCACCAACCTCTCAACCTGCTGCAGACTGTATGAGCTGTTTATTCAGACTTACAAGTTACGGATTATACACTCTGTAGTCTCACATAGTTATTTAATTGAAATATGGATTTCATCTGAGCTGAAACCAATAAAGCAATATATTTCCTTTAAAATCAGATTAATGACATTGTTATTATCCATTAGAAAAGCAAGTTTATAATTATTATTAGTTTTCAAAACTCAAACAGTTTAAATTTTCATTTCAAAGTCAGCATTTTCCTTGAAGAGAAAATATGAATTCACTAAAATCAATACAAAGCATTCAGGAAAAACATTCCAGTGGAAGAAAAAAAAAAACAAAAAACAAAAAACAAAAATTAACCACCACACCACCAAGCCCCTCTAAAAAACCCCCAGTTGTACACCAGAAAAAAGAATTTTACTTAGGAATTTTGTAGGTTCTTTTTTTTTTTTCTTTTTTGAAAGAGTATTTTAAAATAACATTGGTCAGGAATAGGCAAAAAACATTTTGTGTTTCTACCTGGATGCAGGGAATTGTGGTTAAATATTACAAAGGTTTTGTTTTGGACTCAAACTATTTTTTATTCGAATAGTTATAATAGGACATACAGTGTCACTATCTTCAAATACTTCGATAAAATAATTAAGGAAAACAAAGAAAGAGCATGGAGGATATCAAAAGAACTCAGTCTGAATAACCTGGTAAAGAGAAGGTGGAAAGACAGGAAAAGATGTCTTACTATAGAGGTAAGTATCCAGTAGAGTGTACCATTATTTGAGGTATTGGTATCAGCAAAGTATTAAGTTAGACTGATAATTAGGAGTTCAAGGCATGACCTCCAAACAGGGAAGAACCACCTGCATTATTGAACATAATGGCTTGAAAGGCTCCTGGAAAGAACCAGGACAACACAAGCACTAGCACCAAGGGCTGAGATGTCCCTCTTGGAGTGTCACCTCTGCAGGCACTCCTGTGAGGAGGCCCAGGTGCCGTCACCTGTTAGTTAGTCTCCACACTGAGCTTCCAAAATTTATATCCTGAGTTTCAAGGCTTCTGTTGTTCACAGCATGCCGGCTGTTTCAAACATTTTTACTTTATTTTTTTAACCTGATTCTTGTCCACTTGTCTCAAGAAGAGCAAAGGCTGTCACTTTTCTGTGAAGCTTTGAAGATCAGCTGTTGCTAGAAACACAGCTGCACTGGGTGCAAAAGACCTTTTACTATTCAGGCTGGCAGGGACTTTTGAATATTTTGCCTTGCTTTGGAGCACTAAATAATGTTAACTTCTCAGAATTAGCTGGTAACTTCCCTAACAACCAAACTGCTATTAGACAGCCTTCAATATACATACTAACACTCCTGTCCTCTCCTGCATCATAGTTTATGATTTATGGCCTTTCCTAACAAGGACTTCAGTACTACTGTGAGAACTGGGTGAATGTTGTAGCCTGCAGTAGAAGCCAAGAACAGACACCCTGCACCTCTTTGCCCACTAAATATCTGTTGAAGGGAGGTCTAATACCGCAGTAATCTCTGAGAGCCCAGAGATCCCTTCCCAACACCTGGTACACATGAAACTGTCTTCTCCTTCCTTTTAGATCATGCCTGGGTTATAGCAAAATGAGCAGTATTGCCTGGGAATTCCCATATTACAGTTCACATTTAGAGTACACAGCTATGCTCTGTTTCACCAGAGAATGTGGATTTTTTTTAAATATATGTAGAAGATTTTATTTCTTTCATATCAGATCCAGCTTCCATGTAGAGCAAACTGCTTTTCTAAGTTTTCTGGTAAGCCAAGAGAAGGACGAGGGGGGGCACTTTTTCAACAAAGAAAACTGTATTTGCCTCCAAGAGTCTTGGGTTGTTGTTTTCCTTGACTTAAAACAACAACTCAAGGAGCTTTAAGTGCTCCTTGAGGCCCTGTGACTTCCTGCCACAAATACAACAGTACATTTGGTCCTTGATGGATGGAAACTCAAACTTGGCCTACCCTGAGAGTTTCCTCAGTAGTGCTCAACCAAACAGCTAGCAAAATCTGCTGGTCAGCCCCATGTGTTGGGGGAAATTTCTCAAAATAACACAGCAGAAAGGACTACAGAAAGAGAAAAGACCTTTATTTTCTAAAAATCATGCTTTTGCCATATTTCAATAATTAATATTTAACTTTTATACAACTTTTTGTACACCTATTTACATTCATGTGTGTCAAGGGGGTTTTGTTTTAAACATCATCTTTCACATTTGAAAAAAAATAGAAAAGGGTAAGGGAGCTGAGATGAAAGGTTGTAAGAGTGGTCCTTCATTCTTCTAAGAGTTGAGATGCACCTCCTCAACTTGGGACATCTGAAACACAAAGACATGCCAAAAAGATCAGCAGACCCAGCAAGTACCCTGGGACCCTCATGCACCTCCTTGGACATCTCAAAGTACCTTTTAGTTCATCAGAAGTGTCTTTGGGGCCCCTCAGTATCAGGCAAGGGCTTCAGAAGTCAGAAGGCCAGGGGATGTTGAGGGAGCGAAGCCACCGCGTCAAGCGGGACCCCGTCCCTGTAGCAACTCGTAGAGGTTCATGCTGATGCTGTACCCTACCAGGAGAAACACAAGGGAGAAAGCCTGTTGCCATTAATAATCACCAGAAAATAACACAAAAAGCACTAAAGCATGCAATCATCAACCTGTGTACAATGACCTTACCTTTTCTGTCACTGCTGCTCGAGGGCAGCAGCTGTCATGCCAGCCGGGCTCTCGTTACGGGCCCATAAAACACTGGGCAGGCGTTTGCAATCCCTTGGCTCAGTTGCTGTTGAAAAGGCACTTGGAGGAAGGAGCATGCCTTCCCCTCTGTGTCGTTAGGATCAAACATCTGGCTCTCAGTGCCTGCCACTGGTAGTGGCAGCAGAGAGGCAAGCATTTGCAGGTACTGCAGGAGTGCCGTAAAACTGAGGCAAAAACTAGAGAGGGTATTTGTCTTGCTGTTGTGGAAACCCAGCTACCAAAATGAAGATTTTCTTCCGTTTTAAGTAACAGACAACGGGAATGTGGGAACCAATATCATACAGCCCACCAGTGTGTCATGAGGGGATTTTTACAATGTTCTTTGGTAAAAGTTACACCAAACACAATTTTTGCAATGAAGTCAACAGGCAAACAAAATAAGAGCAACAAAGCCACTATTGTAGATGTGCAACCCAGGAAACTTTCCTGGCCTGGGGTTACAATTCATATGTGATATTATTCATCTGAAATGCTGGAAAGAGAGAACAAGCTAATACAGTAAATCTTGCAATTGATTAAATCTGGAATGAAGATGCAGAAGGAGAGAAAAACTACTTGATATAGTGTCAGACAAAATGTGCTGGTGGGAATAGTTATTAATTTTAGAGACAAATAGCCATATTTACCCCCCAAAAAATATGTTCTTATCACAATATCGTCCCCCTCTGAAAATTCCCTCTAATTTCTGTCAACACTTTTCCCGCCTAGCAATGCCAAAATCTGATGAGCTTGTTCAACACAGGAGAGGTTGATTTGGTCCATAGCTTTCTGGTGTTTCTCAGTTACTTCCGTCTTTTACACGTTTACAGGGCTCTTTAATTTATCACAGGTAATGCAATCCATTGTCCCCAATTTTAATGCACAATCCCTTTCATTAATTACTCCTGATATCACAACTGTCTATGCTGAGGAAAAAAAGAACCCTCTCAATATCCACCAAGGTCATGATATTTAATCATTTCAGATGTGCTTACACCTTTATTCCAAACTCAACTGATCAGTAGAACAGCATTGACCAACACACATGCAAGAAATGCAAATGAGGGTAGTAGGGGAAATGCTTATCTGCCTTCCAACAACAACAAAACATATTTTCTCAGAGAGGTGTCTTCCCTTTTCTCTGTCCTGCTGAGACCTAACAGAGACATTCCCTGACTTACAATGGAGCAATTGCTTCCCTTTGCGTGTGGAGTTCTTCAGGCCACAACTATTATATTGGTCCCCCAGATACCACACCATAAATGAAAAAAGGGGATCAGATATGTTCTTGCTGTAGCAAGACAGTCATGACTGTGATTCTTTTTAAAACCACTTCCTTGGGACTGTCAAGTGTCCTTTTTATTTGTACAGTCTCAACCATCATCTTCCAATGAGTAGAATTCCTACTCAGATCACATCTGCAGAAATTGCTACATTTCTGACTTCATCTATTCAATGTCTCCAGGAAAAGACAATTGGCTACAAGGTCCAAGAGAAGGGTTTGACTGACAGTCAGCATGCACATGCTTCAGGACAAATTCCAGCCTCCATCCCCACATGCAAACCCAGTTATGCACAACATCAAACCAGACAAATTACCTGGACCTCCCTCATCAAAATACAGGATTATTAAGAGTATGAGTCTATGTACCAACTCCATAAGCCATCCTCTAACTTGCAGAAGAAAGAAGATGCTAGACAGGCCATTTGGGACATCTACTGGAGCTCCCCTCCCTGTGGCACTCCTGAGCTGCAATAGGCACCATTTGCCTTGCTGTCACTGGGCTTTCTGTGTTTTGGTGCACAGTAAGCAACAAACAAGTCACCCTGCTAGATTTCCATGAGTTGTAATAGGAGATTCTGGAACTACTTTATTTCCAACAACTTTTTGTTTGTGAATATTGGGAGATTTTTTCCACTTCATTCATAACTACTGCCCTTTCACCAGCAAGTCCCAGCTTCCCCTTCTGTCAGCAATAAAGATGTTATTCAAAATCTCCACCAATATATTATCCTGCTAGACCTCCTGAAGTGCCCCAAATGCCTTGAGAAGTTTCTAGTAATTCCATCCTGCGCCTAAGGTTGTTTTAGCAACACTTTCAGCCCAATAACATGGATCAAACTGGTAGCAGAAATCTTTTCAAGTAACTTCCTCAGAGTCATAAAGCATATCATGGAAAGAGACCGGAATACCTGTGAGCTTGCACCACACAGCCCTTCCAGTTAGTGACAGATTTCTCCACAGCATGAATTACGTGACACAAACACATCCCCTAAACAGTCAAACTCCACCAATACCTTTCAGTCCTACCAAGTGAAGACAGTGTTGCTCCTCCAGTTTTCCTGGTTCCTCAGAATTCAACCTCCCACACTGATCTTTGCTCATTTCTTTATGCAGACTAGTTTGGTCCTCTCCCTGCTGGAACTGATACTCAAATCTACCACAGCTCCCTATGTGTAGTCAAATGAGCTAAACAGATGAATTTACAGGAGAGCATTTTATAATGCTATAGATTTGAAAAGCCATAATCCTTGACAAAAGAGTACCTAAGACACTTGGGCTTGGCACTCCTAAGGCTCAAAACTTCCTGAATATTGTAATTGTCCTCATACTTCCTTGTGTATTGATTCAATGACAAAAAGAGAACAAAAGGAAGTTTGTGCCCAGGAGACAGCAGTCAAACAGGGCAAAAATTATGTTTTAAGATATCTAAAAAACTAAAAATAAGTATTCGTAATTTCCAATTTACTAGACTTGAATGAAAGCACCTAGATATCGCTTTCAGAGACTATAGGTTTAAGCAGCACGTCACAGATGCACCAGCTGCCCAGTCTACTTTTATAGAGACTACAAGTTTATATAGAATTTAGGAGTCTACTCACGTGTTCTGCAATGTGAACTCCACCTCCAGCTCCTCACGTGCCTGAAAGAGAAGGGTAAAAGAAAGAAAGGTATATTACTTATTTTTCTTCATAGCTTTTGTCGCACAAGTTACATACTATTTTTCAAATATATTTTGGAAAATTTTCAGAACATAGAACAATTTGCAAAAGAAACTGCAGTGCCAACTGAAGATCCAGAATTTTATGATACTGAAAAAACAGTCCCCAAAACTGCCTTTTTGAAATCTCAATGCCATATGAGCATGCAGACATAGAAACTGCTATTCTGCTTAAACAGCCATTTTTCAGATTTCAATTCAGATTTCAATTTCCTGCAGGCTTCCTGGCTCCTCAGTTCTGTTGTAGTATGCTTTTGTCAAGAGATCTTGTTATTCTGGGACAAAAATTGAAACAAATCCTTTTGCCCTCAAGGTTGGGGGTCCTGTACACCTTCTGGTGCACAGAAACATAATCCAATTGGTGCACAGAAACATAAAACAATTAACTGCTTTAGTATTAATACAGTATCAAGTGGCTGAACAAGAGTTAAACATGCCAGAAATATTCAGAATGAAGGCACCAGGTAATTAGTTCTAGCTGGTTCCATCTTAGATTTTTAGCATAGAGATTTGCTCTTAACACAAACTAGCATGGAACACTCATACAGGGATTTTAAATCTTTCTTGTAAGAGCAGCAAATTTCAGTTAAGTAGATTTCTCCTATAGTGAAACATTGTAAAAGGATATATTTAGGTGGAAGAAAAGAACTTGTATTTTATTCTTGATAATTCCATTGCTTACCTGTGGATTCAGCTGAAACTTCACTCGAACCGTACGTCCTACAGTGAGTTTATCTATGTCAAAGAAAACCGTGCAGAGTTCGTCATCCCTGGTGATTGTGTCTTCATCACAGACCTTTAGCTCCAGCACATTCTGCAAAAAAGGTTAAGAGTATCATGGTCTTCTTTCAGTATCTAATTGCTCCATAAGGCAGGAAAATCTCAAGGTTTTCCTCCCTCAGCCACCTCCTCCAGTTTTAGGGGATGAAGGGAAAGGAGAAAGAGAAACAGAAAAAGGAAACAATTTGGGAGTATTAGACTTCAAATTAATAACTGTACATACTCAAAGAAGCAGGCTTGTCTGCCTGAAGAAATGAAACAAGACAGACAGGTCACGGAGAACATTCATGAATTTGCGATAAATAGCTGTATTAGATGATTTCTACATTTGGGTTATGGCCCTTGGCTCTAAGTGTATAAAACAGACACAGGTACACAAAGAATGTTTAAAGTATTTCCTTTCTACCCTACCTAGAACTAACTGATCTTAATGTATTTTTCATGTGACCTTTATCTTGTGTTTCACTTGTATCTATGACCAGGAATAGGATAGTAAGGTCATATTCTCCATATTTAATCCCTTTTCACTGCCTCAGTATAGTAAACATTAAAGTAACAAGTAAGTTGGAAGAGAGCAATACCAAGGAGATGTGGCAGCAGAGATTTTTCTAAGGAATCTTCAACACCTCCAATGTTGAGAAACTACCTAAGTAACTACTGGCTTATTGCAGTTTTGGATAGTCTACTGACTGTCTGCAGACAGCAAATGGTAAAAAAATATATTCACTACCTTGACTCGGCGGTCGATCTTATAGCAGAAAGCTTCATTCCAGACAGGGTTTTTGCTGTTCCTGATGGTTCTGGTCCGAACCTTCTCAGATGAGGCAGTGGGCAGCCACAGTGTCACATAGCAATCTGAGAGGGTGACTGTATAAAAAGAAGATAAGCAGAGTGATAACATATCCAGAGAAAGAATTACTGCACTGTGCACATCTAATGCTAATAAGGCAAAGGTAACAGAGCAGGAGATTTCTTCCTAAAATATACAGGATGAGGAGTAAATAATACAATGAAGCACTCAAGAAAAAGCAGAAACTAATAATACAATGAAGCACTCAAGAAAAAGCAGAAACTTCCTCATGCATTTGCCATGCTCATTCCCAATATAAAGTTTTATTTGAAATAACACTGTACTCCAGAGGCAGTACAAGCACATCTATCCGTGCCGCATTTAGCTTTATATTGATCCTCTCCAATTAACTGAGGCAGGGCAATGTTGCCAAAACATGAAAATTTTTACCAGTATATGCCACACGCACTCACATCAGCTCTAGGATGATTCTTCTGATGTTCAGGCAACACATCTCACAACCTTCTGAGCTGCAGAGACACTTGATTTCTAGCATTTCCTCCCCAGATTTGGTAACTTAACTAGCTGAAAGCCTTTATCAAAGTGCTGTCTTAAATGAAGAATGACATATTTTTTTGAACTGTTCCCCACATCCCAGCTGAAAAGTTGCATTTCCTTATCATGAATCAGAATTTGCCAATTTCATATTAATTAAAAATTTTACTATATTTTTAGAAGTTCTGTTCTGTTCTGAGGGGAGACCTCATCACTCTCTACAACTGCTTGAAAGGGCACTGTAGAGATATTGGTGCTGGTCTCTTCTCACGGGCAATGAGCGACAGGACAAGAGGGAATGGCTGCAAGCTGCAGCAGGGTAGGGTTAGGCTAGACATTAGGAAAAAATTTTTCACGGAGAGAGTGGTCAGTCAGTGGAATCAGCTGCCCAGGGAGGTGGTGGAGTCACCCTCCCTGACTGTGTTTAAGAGCAGATTAGATGTGGTGTTGAGAGATCTAGTGTAGGGGGGAACTTGTAGAGTAGGGCTGATGGTTGGACTTGATGATCCCAGGGGTCTCTTCCAACCTAAATGATTCTATGATTCTATGATTCTTCTTAGCAAGTTTTTTGAAAAACAAAAATCAGTCTCAGAACCAGGGTTGAGTTACAGTTCTATTTCTTCCTACCACTCACTCTGCAATCGAGAAAAAAATCTTGCCATCACTCAAGTCTGGGGAAGGAAGCCATTAGTCCCAGCTAAAGACATCAGCTCCTTCCATATTCTGAACCCCATATTTAGAGGAGAACTGCCAGGGACTGAGACTTGCAGAAGCTCGAGACAGGCACCCACAGTGTTTCATACCCATAATGCAATATATATTCTGTTTCACATCAGTAACGTTCAACCAGTCATCTGACTCTTACAGCAGCCTCGTGAGTCAGAAGAGATCAAATGATTCAACCCATAGTCAATCCCTGCATCATGCTCAAAACCTGTAACAATGTTATTACATCGTAGTAAGTACAATTTTCCTCATGCATTTCCTCTGTATCTTTCAGTAACAACAGATTTAGGTTTTTCCACCAACAATATTTCTCCCAAGCTGTACTTTTCTCATGTAGTTAACCATGTGATCACTGTCAGAAAAGCCTCGATAGTAACTGTGGGAAGGGAGTGTTTCCAGAAAGTTCCCTTAGCCAGACACGATCAGAAGAGCATGTTTGTGTCAGGCATTCAGCAGAGGCAACAGCATAGGCAGATGAAAACATAAATGGTTAATGGTGATTAATGCTAGACCTTCCGTTTTCAAAGAACTTGAGACACTCTGATGAATTACTTCACAGACACAATGTAACAATGAAGCAAATAATTACATTGAGAAAACTTGAATGACTTGCCCAAGATCTTATAATGCAGTCAGGGTCCAAAATACAGTCTAGATTTCCAGGCCTATACCCAAATTATTAAAACTATCCTGCTCTGGAATGACATAGGAAGAAAAACTTTGAATGCATATTTATTTTTCATTGGTAAATAGGAATGCGAAGATCAAAGACTACAAAGATTTACTTCCAGCACAAACTCTAATAAGAAAATACAAAAAAGTACTACTGAAATGGGTAACATCAAAGTTTAATCAGAAAAATAGAAAAGCTAAACTGGAGGAAAAAACCACTAAGTTAGAATTGTAACAAGAACCATACCATTACCACTACAAAGAGGTAGAAAATTATTACTTTCCCATAGTTGAAAATACTGAGGTTTCAAGTAAAACTAACTGAAATGTTTGGATACTCAAACACCTTCTTAAGACCTCAGAAAAAGTAAATTCTGCATGACATATCCTTGCCACTACAGACAAAAAACAAATACTTTTTTTCTACAATAATTTGGGTTTCCTCAGAAAACAAATCTTCTGCTGAGAAAATATTCTTGCTGAAATGTTTTCAAGTCTCTTTACCAAATATGCTCTAAACAAAGCTTTGGGAAGCCCAGGTTCTGAGTTCAGTTCATCTCAAAGGGGTAGAGATATGACATTCATCTGTTCTTGAATCCAGAACACAAAGAAATAAGGCAATATGATGGGGCTGACATGCCAACAGGCTTCAGGAAGAAAGATTGAATGATTCACTGTGGTAAGGAGTGACCGCGAGCAATTCGTTCCTGACAAGGTCAGCCACAAGGAGCTGCAGAACAAGCAGGTGATCAGCTGTAGTACACAAATGCATACACCATTGTGCATGCAGGTTTGCAGACATAATTGCAGTGACTGCCTGGCCAGCTCATGTATTTGGTCAGTGCAAATCATCACTTAGGCATTTGAACACGCAGAGTTTGTTCAATAAAAAGTCAGTACATAAAACTATAAGCCCACAAATTGTCTGTTTCTGCATGTTGAAATAGGGTTTTAATTTGGAAGAAACCCAGAACTTTACATCTTATAAGGTGTGCTCACTTTGTCTAATGAATCAAATTTGTTTTTCAAAATGACACAGTACATATCATAAAGTAGCTTTATCATCCTACAATTCCAGAGTAAAAATACTGAGAAGTAAACAGCAAACAAAGCATTCAGTAAATTTTTGCAGGTTTTTTTAAAGCTGGAAAATAAAAGGAGGTAGATAAACAAGCACAGTAGTATGACATTGCTAAGATGGAGGAGTAACCCAGAATACCACAAGTGAGCACAGCAGATTTCTTCCCTGATAGTAATCATTCATTCAAAAATATTGTTGTAAGGCACAACATCCACGGGTTCCAACCACATTCTTCCTGCCAGGAAACATCACATCCAACCTCAGATAAGAAGATAGAGTTTTCCCTCTCCTCTTGACCCATCACTTTAGTTGAAATCTCAAAATACTAAAATTTGACACTGGTTTTCTTAGAAATTCTGATGCGCTGCTTAGAAGTCTGAGTGTGTCAAAGGAAATTTAGTTTTGAGTGATGCCCAGCAAGATTTTGATGAACATATTGTGGACTTCTCATCTTTGTTTTACATCTTTCCAATATATTCTTGCAGTCTTTCAATTTGAATTTTCTTACTAACTTTGGCTTTCTTTTGCCTTCTTCTTTCATCACTTTCCAACTTCTTTACAGATTGTTTCACCATTAAGATTTCGCTGTGAAACTGACTCAGTGGCATAACTGCATTTTGAAAGGCACCTGAACAAGCCCCAGTGCACCCAGCAGAGTGGGCTATTGAGGACCCATATCTGTGGAACAGAAGCTGAGAGAAAGTTCCTCAATGAACTGAGAATTTTAAAATACAGAATTAAACCAGTCCGTCCTATGGGTGAGTCAGTGTCACACCTGGACAGTGAACAAACTGTTTATTCCAGCTATTGCAAGTCTCATTCTTACGCTGAGAATTTTGGGTTTACATTTGCTGCCACACACATTCAACAAGCTGATGCCCACCAGTCTGCAGAGGCACAGAAGGTGAATCATTACAGGGCTTGCACAGCCAGATATCACTAGACTCTGTATACTTCTCTATTGCAGAGATTTTATCTATCTTGGTCTCTTCTTACTACTAACCATTATTCTTTGATTCAGCTATGCTGTTTTTCAATTGTAGTCTCTATTCTAGATACCCTTTTCTCACCTCATTATCCCTCACTTAAACTGTGAATGTTTTAGAGAAGTTTAACTTTTTTATTATTATTATTTTCTAATTGCTCAATTTTCTAGGTTAAATAAATTCCCAGATCCACTGGATTTTATCATCTCTTCTTGCACATACATAAATTCTGCAGAAGGAATAGAACGTATTTGTTTGTATTTCTATTACTTTCATACTTCTTCCCTGCTACTGCTGATTTTACATTCGTATGACCAGTCCTTTCCTTTCTTCTGTACAAGAATTTGGTAGGGAATACTCAGGATTCTTACTCAAAAGTACAAGAATTTTCATCATTTAAAGAGCAGCCCTCTGATCAACAGCGAAGTCTGGTGTCACAAGGGTAGAAAACACACCTTATACAGCAAGCTATGAGAGCAAGAGATCAAATTTACCACCTTACTTGAGTCAGCCTCTTTACACTTCAGAGCAGAAAGCAACACTTCAGTATCTGAGTAAAAATAATTCTTGCAAACATTGCAACAACATATCTTTCTATTCCTACACAATTCAAGAATAGTGACATTCAGCAAATGTTTTTACTTTAACGAATTATAAGAAACATCCAAGAATAGTAGAATTACTCACACACGTCTGCCTTCCGGACATTCCTCACTCTTAGTATTTTTACAGTGAGCAAGTTGAAAGGAGACACTGGTCTCTGTAAGACAATTCAAAAAAAAAATAAAAGATGACATTGAGATTAGCATTATAGTCTATAGCCACAGACTATTACAACCCTAAAGTTCTAAGGGTCTAGATAAACAAGAATTTTAAGGTTGAGCCAGTGTCATTTATCAAACCAATTGGAGCAGATGGAAAAACTATACAAGTTTCTGGCACAGAACCCTTTACAGGTTTCAAATAGAAGCCACAGATTTCAAACTTACATGTGAGCTGAGAATAAGTGCTGAGAATTTGATTTAATAAAGATCACATCTTTGTAACACTGCTCCATTATTACCACAATAAACCCCCCACACACACACAGGTGTCCTCACCTCTTACACACCACTGTCTGCAATAGAACAAGCTGTCACAGTAGCTGTGCAAGTAAAGCTAAGCATGCACCAGCAAAAGCTCTTGCACCAGCACAAGCTCCCAGAAACAGTCTAAAAGGCCAGAAAAGGCCAGAAATGCAGCTGACAGTAACAAAATACTTCTCATGAAGACTCTGATCCATCTCTGATCTTCTGCCCTGATCCC
>VZTM01032444.1:174332-184720 GCA_013400555.1 Jacana jacana
GACTTTAGTATAGGGCACAGTTTTATGGTGCACCATTCACAAGCAATTCAATTGTCAACTTTGGGACAGGGACACTTCAGCTCTCTCAGAGAGTGTATCACACATCTACCTGCTCCATTATCCCAAAGGTGGTCACTTGGACAGATACACCTTGAAAGAAAAAAATAGTTCTTTCTAGGGGCACAGTGGGGGGCGGGGGAAGGGGAAGACAAAAAAGATAGACATTACAGTCTCCAATCAAAGCAACTAAAAGACATCACATCCAGAGTACACAGCTGACCTACCAGAAGTGCTTTTCTGTATGCATTAAGTAGAACTGGGCAAAACACAGAAGCAGTCCTAGGTGCAGGGACCAACAGCCAAGGCCAGTCTATCCCTGCCAAATCTTCTGACATGTTTGCTACATTTGTGCTTGGTCCCTGCTTTCCTATCCAATAAATCCTAAATGTTTTTGTCCTCAGCAATGTCCTTCAGCAGAAGAGGTGGAGTGCATCTTTATTCAGGAAGGACAGGGCCTGCATCCCTTGAATACAGAAGAATGGACCTGAGCAAAAGTCCCCCATCCCATGTAAGTGCTACAACCACGAGGCTGAACACCATTTTAAAGGAATAAGCTTTGCCTAGTTCTTTGAAAACAAGCATCTACACCTCTACTTTGTGCATCTCAAGCAGATAGTGGTACCTCCCTGTAGCCCGAAGGGGCACAGAGATAGAATCTAAGAAGGGTGCTTGGGTGCTCAGTTGTCCCTGTTAGCTGGATGCGCAGGCTTATACAATTCCCTTCTCAGCCGTTACAATTCCCATTGAGGTGTTTCTAACCCTTCAAACATATGGAATCAATCCACAGTGCTTCATTCTGGCTTATGGAGTCTGTTGCCACACTAGAGACTTAGAAGGCAGGCCTTATAGCTCCTAACTTTCAGGTGCCTGAACGCTTTGTCAAATCTAGCTGTCAGCAATTTTCTCATAGTCACACTAAAAAACTATTGAGACGTACCTTAAACTAGGTAATCTGCCAGTAACAGGCAATGACTTCTACATCTTTCTTTTTGATGTGATGATGACCATATCGCAAGCTAGGTAAGTTCTGAGGCCAGAATCCTCCCAGGTCAGTTATTACGCACACTTCGACTTTCAGCTTCTGTATTTTAGTCTGAGACATGATTGTTACCTCATCAACCGGAAACACAAGCCAGGCATTTTAATAATCACTGTTGAAACTACTTAAATACAGGAGATTGCAAATGCAGGACTTGGTCACACTGTCCTACGTCAGATAAAAGTTCAATTAAGTCTTGTGGCACATTTGTGCAATCCTTGCATATCTAGTCCCAGGGAAGTCAATAGGAGTGTTCACATAGGTGAGTGCTCATTCATATGAATGAGTTACATAACCGAGCTCTAAAACTGCTCTATTTCAGTAAAATTCCAAGCTTAAAAGCCTCTTATAGATTTTTTTCCTGAAGAGACTAGAGTGAAGCATCTATATTCCCACACTACATCAAAAGAGAAGTCAAAGTACAACAGCATGTCAGATCTACTTGGAGTGGGGCGCTCTTGCCTTAGCTTTCTCCTCAAAAAGGAATAGAAATCTCACTGCTATTTTAAACACTGTGAAGACCAAGAAAGAAAACACTCAGCCCTGTCAGAAAGGATGGCAGGACTTGAAAATACAGTTCGTTGCCTTGCTTTTGACCTGCATCAGGTATGTGCCACCTTTAAACTTCAAAGAGTTTTGGAGCCTAAAGGGCAGGCAGGATTTAATTATGTTACTATGACTACCACCTCAGGCAAGGTCAAACGCATAAGAAATACAATTTTCTTGTACTACATGTTTTGTATTTATTTCACCTATTTTAAAATAGCCCATAGCTGGGTCTTACTAAGTCAGTGGAAGTCACTGGGGTTATTCCAGAATAAAAATTAAAAAAGGAGCAGTGATTCAAGGCATATTCCTTTCCAAGAGCTATGTAAAACTTGTGTGGCTTCAGCCTGCCATATTCACGTGATTTTTCTTCTCTTCCTGTTTGCAGCTCCACAGTGGGATTTGCACATTGAAATAAACCCAAATCTTGGAAGAGAAACCAAGTCAAGCATTTCCACAGTTCAGCATAGCTTTTTCTCAAGACCACACTAGCCTATAATATTTTTATATGATCCAGTAATTTAAGTAATTTTAAAAGTACTACTTTTCTGCCTGTCAGCTTAAGGGCACTACTAACATTTTCTCACCAAATATTTTACATATTACCTTTAACTTAAACGGCCACTCAACTTTAAATCACACACATCCTGTGATCCTGTGGGTTGTCCTGAAACTGACTCTCATAATGAAAGCTGATTCTTTAACTGAGCCATTGAAAAACAAAAAACAATTCAGCCATACTATGCTCATATATTTCTCATCATAAATACTACCTTTCATGAGGAGAAAGAGGAAAAAAAAACAACCAACCAACAAAAAACACAGCTCAGGTCCTTCCTGATTTTTGCCTTTGTGAGTGTTAAAGAATCAGGACAGAAAGAAGGCGTTCTTGGTCCTGCTTTAAATTGTATGTACTATATTCAGGCCAGATCTGCCTCCCTAAAGACAAGGGGCACAATCTAAGGCCCCTGAACTGTACAGGTCTCACACCTAGAGACCTACTAACAACATAAAAAGCACTAAGGATAAAAAACCAGCTTGATCCTCTAAACACAGTCTAAGTATACAGAACTAAGAGTAACGATATTTACAATACTAGCATACTTTCTTAGAGCTGCAAGACTACACACAAAAGTCAAAACATCACCTTAAAAGCTACATTTTGAAGAAACTCGCAAAGCCTTTGCTCTACCACAGCATTTCGCTTTGAACAGAGAAGGTAAGTGCTCTCAGGCACAATCAGGCATAAGATACTATCAACAACAGCAAACCTTCACTAGGCAGGCCAAATTAACCACTATTTGGGAGAACCACTGTATCACTGCAATCCTCCAAGGAAGCAAAGCTTGAAACAAACCAGACTGGGAAGACCCCAGGTCACTGAAGCGGGGTCAAGAACCCATCTTTCCAACTACAGATCCCCGGAGAGTCACAACTGAAATTGGCAGCCCCAAACCCATTGCAAGTGCCTGAAGATAGCCCCATCCTGTTGCCACTGCTGTTGTTTCCACATGCTGGCTCATAGCAGCTTATCTGATGTATTTTCCTTTATGCTAATACCTGTTAACATGAACGTCTGTTAATTGCCCAGGGAGTTTTAATTTGCCTGTGCAAAGGCTCCATCCTTAGTTCAGCCTTTATAAAACAGCTTGTTGTTCTTTTTTCTCATTCAGAGAGGTTTGGGCACAGCTCCCATTCCTACCAGGCTGATAAGATTGGGCTTGTCAGAAGGCTGAACACAACACATTCATTCCACAGTTTTACCTTTCTGATGCTGTGTTTTAAAGCACCGTGTTACACAGAATTGCAAGCTCTATGACAGATCATTACAGCAGAAATCAAGCCTACAAGGAATACTACAGCACTAACAACTCAAAGACCCGTTTAAATGGAGTCTTCTAATTCTTAAGGAATAATGTATAAGACAACTGGGTGTTTCATCCACAGAAATCAAAACACACAAAAAGTGAGGACTTAAAAAATTAATATAGGTGAAGTACATCACAGGACTGATATAGCACAAAACAGCATCATAAACACCAGACCACCTAGAGTTTACTGAAAGCCAAGGTGATATTTTATCTACAGAGTTGAAGTTGCAGCTCAGTTTCTCAGTGTTCAGTAAATACTGGAGTACAGTTTTCCCCCAAGCCATTGAATTCCTAACATTTTTTCTGGTGATCTACATTCAGCACTGGGCAGCATTTAATGAAGGGTCAGCTAATTGCTACCTACCGTTCTCTCCACTGGTGCTGAGGTGCTCGTAAAAGTCTAGGAAAAACAACACAAGGCAAAGTTAACAAAACTAAGCTATGCGTTAAACTCTTACATTAGGCTGACATTTAAAAACATCTCAAATTCAAAGTCATGCTTAGAGTTATGCTTATTAATGACACTCTTTAGGTGCTTCACCAACCACCAAATCTATCACAACTTTGTGCCAGCTTCTTGTTTCCTTGACATGAAGCTTTTTCTCAAGGATACACAGTAAGCAAAGTTTTTAACCTTAAAACATAGTTTGAAAATGCAGACATGCCATGAGGTTCTGTAGAAGGCCAGACTATGAAAACCATTGTTGCAGCCACAAGGTCTCGGGAACAGCAAACTTGCTGTCCATGCATTGCCCCTACACCTCAAATAGCTTGGTCTCTTCTGTGATCAACTTAAATGGAACATCAGACAATTTTACCCACTGTGTGCCTGCTATCAGCTTCTTTTGCTTACCTCATTTGAACTTAAATTTGATCCCATTGCAGCCCCAGGTACATATAAGTCCAATATTAAAAGATACCAAGTTGTACAGCCGGCAGGAACTCCTCATGCAGATTAGGGGTGGAGGAATAGGGAATTTATGGCAAGGCTCTCCTGCCCCACCCCTTTATTATTGCTAGTCATTAGGCAATCCCCTCCCTACTTCCTGCAGCCTATTAGAGCACCTCAACTGAGTCAGCAGAACAAAAAGTTATTTCATTTTTACCTACTGTAATGTTTGGAGGGGACACTAGAGCCCCTTTCTGCCCAGGGATTGCTTTCTTGGAAGTACTGCTGCTAATAAAAAAAATAAATTGCAGTTACACAACATCTCTAACACCAAGTAAAGCATTTGGGACTAATTAAATCACAGCATTCAGAGTACCCACCTCTACACTGCCAACATCATACTGCAGGGTAGTGGAAAGAGATCTCAACAGCTTCTTTCCAAACCCTGAACTCAAACACCTGTAGCAGTCTTCCTCTAGCAGCACACAACTCAGCAGGTAAGTGACCCCATTGCAGTGTCACAACTAAGTGATTGTCAGATCAGGTGTTAAGTTCATGATAGAATTAAATTCTGAATTCTTGTAACACCTGCTACAGTAAGTTCTTGTCACCACTGAGAAAATCTTAACTGTTGATGGCCCATTCACTGGAGCACAATCTGCTTCAAAATAAATCATGATTTTGTAGTTTGTCCTTCTGGCATTTTAGAGGTAGAAATGTGTCCCTAGGATTATGATTTCAAAAAGATTACTCCTTCAAAGGTTAAGTATCATGTTGTGTTTTTTGCATTTTTCCTTAGCTCTTCCAAAATACTAGGAGAATTTCAAAGACAGACATCAAGCATTCAGTGAGGAAATCTATGGGTGAAGTTACCCAAAGTCTAAAGAGCCATATATTGGCTCTTGTTAGCAATCGCATTTCCACAGTAAATAATTTAAAATTGGTAGTGATCTTCATATACATGCTGGTACACTCTTATTTCACTTTTTAAAGACTAGAGAGAATGCATCACTGATAAGGGAACATGCAACAGTCTCTTTAAAGCTCTGAGCAATAACAAGGAAAGTAAAAAGGAAGATACAAATTTCCTCTATTCTCCACCTACTTTGTAGCCTGCATTTACATATGGATGATTTTGTGTCTGTGTCTTAGTTCAGGCAAAGCAGAGCAAACATAAACATCTTGTTGATCTGAGGCAGTCAAAATCCATCTAAAATACTGTGTTGCAAGCACAAGTTTCCCCAAAATGATATTCAGATAACTGTATATCTAAGTGCAATACATTGCAGGTAGCGGTAACAGCTACATCTAATGTCCCACAATTTGCTCATATACTACTTTGTCACCTTCTGATAATCCAAGATTACAGAAATGTATGACTAATGGGGGATTTCACGCTATTGCAAGAGAAAACTATCCTTGTACCATCTTTAGGATGGCAATAGGATCATCATCTAAACATATTGAAAGAAGTGTAGGTATCCAAAAACATGCCAGAGGTGTTACAAAATTATATCCTAAGGTCCCATTAGAAAAGAAATACTCAAGATTAACAAATAACATATGTTAACAAATAAACAAATATAGTGTCAGATCTGTAGTTGGTGGTTTTCCCTGGTTCTAGCCTACCTGTTT
This sequence comes from Jacana jacana, assembly GCA_013400555.1. NCBI lineage: Eukaryota > Metazoa > Chordata > Aves > Charadriiformes > Jacanidae > Jacana > Jacana jacana. The sequence goes on from VZTM01032444.1 coordinate 180,373, forward strand.
GTTTTCCTTTTTTTTTTTTTTTTTATGATTCTTTAAGCTGCAATACCTACACAGACCTCATCCTGCTGATCTAAAAAGAGAGAGCAAGCAGTCCAAGTCAAATTCCAGGTACACAATGGACCTAAGCTCAATAATATCTGCACACAAGAAGATTTACCATGGATGAAGAGTGGCACTTCTTTCCTTGTGGTAGCAGATTTCAGTCTTCAAAAAATTCAGCTTTTCATAGATACTTTTTGGCCTGCAACTAATTTAAAACAATTGTCTGGCATAAAAGAAATATACATGTACATATACAGGTATAGATATAACATTCACATTCATATGTTAGCATTTTATTTTCATGGTCATACGTATAACACCGTTAATACCCTTGTCCTTCAATACAATATCCTCAATGTTTTGTATTGCATATGAAAAAAAAAAAAAAAAAGAAAAAGAAAAAGAAAAGAAAATCACAAAAAAGGACTTCCCGATAAAGCATTTTTGGAAAATGTTACAGGGGGCACGGGTTAGAGAAGGAAGCCTGAAAATTTTTGTATCATCTATTTGTAAGCAGGAGAGCCTGTCAGTCTGAATCTGAATTTAAATTCCTGAGAATGAAAGGTGCAAAATCAGTCACTGGAGAGGGAGATTATACTTTCAGGGCAGGGAGGATTATATTTTTACTTAAGGCACTATTCTGATTATGACACATATGAAGGTAGACTTCCACCTTCAAACAGCTATTAAGAAATTTGATTAAAATGATTCCACACTCCTTTGATATGTTTTGGAAGAGATAAAATCTCACTCCTCCTCATACACCTGAAGCAATTGGGCAGTTATGCCATGCAAAAACCACCTGTAAAGTATTGGCCCAGCTGTTCCCAATATATGCAATCCTGCCTTCAGTTTTGTTGCAACAGAATTTCAAATCCAATCCTTGTTTCAAAAAGTAGTAGAGCACAGCCTTTTCCCCTGCTTCTCCCTGTGCTCTGTAGATGTGTGCATCCAGCAGCACCTCTCTCTACCTTAGCAGGAACGCTCCGAAGTTGCCTGACCTTTTCAGATTCATTCAACACATTCAGACACCGTTCAAGCAGTTTTTTCTCTTCCCTAACCCCGTCAGCCCACAGGTTGTAGGAATACCAGCCTCAGCATGTGTCAGCTAATTAGCCAGTAATTCCTTTAGCATAAATGTGGAAAGACACATAGCCCAAGACCTTTACGGGGAAATATAGAGCCAATTTGAATCTGAACCAGTTCTCAGAATATCAGGAAGCCACCCCATGTCACCAGCTAATTAAGGGGGAAACTTCATCTACAGTCAGTCTGAGAGATGTTTGAGTCTTAAGTATAAAGATTCACAGCTAATTTGTTACAGGCTCAGGCCATTACACTTACAAGAGTCTGCGTGACAGGTCACAAGTGGGTGTTTTCATTAAAAAAAAATTGTTGTTGACCTACCTTCATTTTAAATAGAACAATTACGCCAGTGCTGAATGACTTTGAAAAAAACAGCTGATATATCACTGAGCCTCAGTTCCTTCCTTAAAAAATAGCATTGGTAATACTGAACATCTCTCCTTTGCTATTTTTGATTAACAGCTGGCAAGGCACTCAAACATCTCTTCCTCTGTCCTTTTACTTTGCCTTTCACCATCACATCACAGGCAGGATTCCGAGGTATTGCTGCAATATGCAGGTTTTAATAGGACTCAAAGATCCTGGTGGACAGCAGGATGACCATGAGCCAGCACTGTGCTCTCATGGCCAAGAAGGCCAATGGCATCCTGGGGTGTATTAGAAGGGGGGTGGTTAGTAGGTCGAGAGAGGTTCTCCTCCCCCTCTACTCTACCCTGGTGAGACCCCATCTGGAATATTGTGTCCAGTTCTGGGCCCCTCAGTTCAAGAAGAACAGGGAACTGCTTGAGAGAGTCCAGGGCAGGACTACCAAGATGATTAAGGGAGTGGAACATCTCTCATACGAGGAAAGGCTGAGGGAGCTGGGTCTCTTTAGCTTGGAGAAGAGGAGACTGAGGGGTGACCTTATTAACATTTATAAATATGTAAAGGGTGAGTGTCAGGAGGATGGAGCCAGGCTTTTCTTGGTAACATCCAATGATAGGACAAGGGGTAATGGATGCAAACTGGAACATAGGAGATTCCAGTTAAATATGAGGAAAAATTTCTTCACAGTGAGGGTGACAGAACACTGGAACAGGCTGCCCAGGGAGGTTGTGGAGTCTCCTTCTCTGGAGACATTCAAAACTCGCCTGGACGCATTCCTGAGTGATCTGAACTAGGTGTTCCTGCTCCAGCAGGGGGATTGGACTAGATGATCTTTCAAGGTCCCTTCCAATCCCTGATATTCTGCGATTCTGTGAAGATGCATTTCCTTCCTTGAAGAGGAAAGCAAATGAGTCCATTGTGGAGAAAATCCATAAGCCACCAGGCTAGGACCACAAAGCTCGGCAAGCCCAGGAAAAGTGTTGACTTTGTGTCAGATTCTTGGAGCTGGGTCCCAACAATTTCAAGTCTAAATATCAAACCAGACAATTCGGACAGCCCAAGATTTTTCAGTGTCTTGCTCAACAGGCTTAGATTTATTAAAATGGACTCCCTTTTCTCAGCTTATTCTAAGCCATCCTAATTTTCTGGATTTCCTGCCAAAAACATGCATCATCACCACACCTTGGGTGGGTAAAAGCTGAAGGCCCAGTGCCAGGTGTTGCAACCACCAAAAACCAGTCGGTAGAATACACCAGCGCAAACTGCACTGCATCTGTTACATGTTGCTGGAGCTGTAAAAATGAATCTTGAAAATCTTCAAAATACTTAACAGATACTTAGGAAAAAAAAAAAAAAAAAAAAAACAAAAAATTTTAAAACTACATAGGGAGGACTGGGAGGGGACTCAAGACAGCCAGCATGGCTTCACCAAGGGCAAGTTTTGCCTGACCAACCTAGTGGCCTTCTGTGATGGACTGAGTACATCAGTGGATGAGGGAAGAGCTATGTATGTCATCTCTTTGGTCTTCTGTAAGGCCTTTGACACAGTTCCCCACAATATCCTTCTCTCTAAATTGGAGATGTATGTATTTGAAGGGTAGACCGTTTGGTGGATGAAGAATTGGTTGGGAAGGACGCATTCAGAGGATAGTAGTCAATGTCTCATGGAAATAGATGGAGATAGGTGACAAGTGGTGTCCCTCAGTGGTCCATACTGGGACCAGTACAGTTTCATATCTTCATCAAAGATATAGACAGTTGGGATTGAGTGCACCTTCAGCAAGTTTGCAGACAACACCAAGCTGAGTTGTACAGTTGACATGTCTGCGGGGATGGGATGCCATCCAGAGGGACCTGGACAGGCTCAAAAACTGGGCCTGCATGAACCTCATGAGATTCAACGAGGCCAGATTCGGGGTCCTGCACTTGGCTTGATGCAACCCCCAGTATCAATACAGGCTGGGGGATGAATGGATTGAGAGCAACCCTGTCAAGAACAACTTGGGAGGTCCTGGTGGATGAAAAGCTGGACATGAGCCAACAATGTTCACTGGCATCCCAGAAAGTCAACCATGTCCTGGACTGTATCAAAAGAAGCATGGCCAGCAGGTCAAGAGATGCTATTTTGCCCCTCTGCTTTGCTCTCGTGAGACCTCACCTGGAGCATTGTCTGGCTCTGGAGAACCCAGCACATACCTGTTGGAACAGATCCAGAGAAGGGCCATGAAAATGATCAGAAGGATGGATCGCCTCTCCTGTGAGGACAGGCTGAGAGAACTGAGGTTGTTCAGCTGGAGAAGAGAAGACTCTTGTGGCCTTCCACTATTTAAAGGGAAAGATGGGGACAAATTTTCTGGCATGGCCTGTCATGACAGGACAAAGGGTAATGGCTTTAAACTAAAAGAGGGAAGAGTTAGGCTAGATATAGGGAAGACATTTTTCATGGTGAGAATGGTGTGGCACTGGATCAGGTTGCCCAGAGAGGTGGTAGATGCACCATCTCTGGAAACATTAAAGGTCAGGTTAGATGGAGCTCAGAGCAGCCAGACCTAGTTGAAGAGGTCCCTGCAGGGGAGGTTGGACTAAATGACCTTTAAATGTCCCTTCCAACCAAAACTAACCTATGATGATATGATTATTGTTTTAAAATAAACTTATGAACACAACTGAACTGTCAGAGTGGCATCTTTTGCTTCTTTGCTCACGGAAAATTTTTGCTATCTTACTGGTGAAACAGAACATCAAATGATCATAACAAAGGGCAAGAAAAATAGGTGGAAAAACTGGATTTTTGGTTAAGAGGACAGAGTTGAAAAGAAAGACTGATCAGTAACTAAGAAGAAAGAAAAGAAAA
>VZTM01032444.1:184766-198192 GCA_013400555.1 Jacana jacana
GAGTAGTTGGACTTGACCAGCTTAGATTCATGAAAAGGAGATGCAAAGGTTACTGCCAACAGTTGCCTGCCTTTTACAAAGGGAGGGTTACTGGTTTGATTCATATTACAGCAGATCTTGCCAGGAGATGACTGATAGCATTACTTCCTGTTAATTGAATTGGTGCACAGGAAAAGGTCTGTTTTAGAGGTAACAAATATAAATGTATAATGAGTGGGGTCTGTCATCCAATCTTGCAAATCTCCATTACATTCTGGCCATGGCACATGGGAGGGAGAGACAAGATGCTACACTCCCAGAACATATTGCAGGCACGCAGATGGATGCACTGTCTTTTGTGTTTTTAATACTCACACAAGCGCAATGAATGAATGCAATGGGGAACAGAAAAGACTGATGAAAATACAAACACATACACAGTGCTAGCCAAGTTATGCACTCCATGTTACTAAATAAATAACCCGGTGTTTGCAAATACCAGTATTTGGACTTATAAACCTCTTGTTATCATCCCAGTCATCTGCACTCTTAAAAGAAGAGTTTCCTTCCATTTTTCATCTTCCACTGTTGAAGTGGCAGCTTTCCTTTCATCCTTCCTCAAGGTCATAAACAAATCTCATGGATGCCTTTGTTCCCTCAATATTTGATTTCTCAGCATCAGAAGCAATACGCACTTTTTTTCTAGATCAATTCACTAGTTGAGCTGAGTCCATAGAACTTAATTAAAAAAAAAAAAATCATACTTCAATGATTGCATCTATAAGAGACTTATTTTAATAAGATTATGAATGGTATTTAGTATTTGAATGGTAGCTATTAAACTGTAGGTATATTAATATATACAAGAGAAGATAAGATCTAAGAATGACCAGTTAAATATATTTTCTTAAATAAGCATTTATCTAAAACAAGAAGTAAAGTGTCGTGATCACTACCCTATCTGTCTTTTATATAGCAGTGGGAATAATACTGTAGCAGCAGCTACACATTGACCATCATAACATTGAAGAAGTCGAAGTATTTGTTATTTAGCAAATTTTGTGAACATCCGTGAGCTCACAGCAGATGAATAAATGAAGACATGGTTATGGACAAAGGCCAGACTCTTAAAACTGTTTTTCCAAACCCACTAAGTGTAGTATTTGAAAACTTAATCACTAGCCTCAACTTCAAAATATGCTTGGTAGGCAGTAGTTCAGAGGAAAGTTCAGCAAAATCAGATGATTTTTATCAGACAGTTGGCAGAAAAAAAATTCAGGTTTTTGTTTCTTGATCACTTTGGGGTGGTCCATCAAAAATGAAGACTTGGTGCAATGGCAGCCACGCAGGTAAATTGGTTAGACTTCTGCCTAACAGATGGATACTGAGAAAATAGAAGACATCGTGTGCAGTTCCATTCTTCTTCAGCCTTCCTTTTCCTGCTGCAAACATTTTTGATATCTGGTTTGCGTTCCTTACTGTCACAGAGATCTGTGAAAGAGACAAGGCTTTGCCTGATCTTTGCTTTGTTCTCTGGTTTGAAGGCCACATACCACCGAGATTTTCCTCCAAACCTGGCACAGACATTTGTGAGGTTGAAATGTTATTCTTATATGGCTGTATATCCAAAAAGGATCCTAGAGCTCTAAAACAGCCTTTCCATTCCCTAAAACAGTGAACAGAATTTTTAAAAGTAACCATGATTTGCCAATTACTTTAATGCCAGAACCAGCATTAGTCCTCACACATAGTACTAAATAAAATACATAATTTCCTTTTTTAACAAGCTAACATGGATGTTCATTCTGTATGTATTCCCTGAATATTTGTTAGTCCATTACCAAAACATTTCTAGATCTCCTTTGGATGAGATTTGTCAAAATGTACTTTAAGAGAGTTTAGATGACTGAGGTGTTGAACAGTTTTTAAATCGCTTCTTTCGTTCCACTGCAGTTCGCAAAGCCTGAAGAATTAAATGTTTATTATTCAAGATGTTGTAGCTGCACAGGCTCAGCAACTTGTTGAAATTCTCCTCAGTGTATGTAAGCAGACCAGTGCCATAGGGACCAACACAGCTGGACACGTCTACCTTTCCCTGCTCCATCTCTGCAGGACTGCGCTCCACATCTGAACAAGAACATAGCAAAATTCAACACAGCAATGCTACTGAGATGAAAGACATCTTCCAGGCAAGGCAAAAAGCACAGTAACTGCCAAAAGAAACTGAATTCTCTCTGGAAAACAGTTCAATATTTAATTTCTGCATAGATACTACATCTGTTGCACTAATATGATCACAGTCACAGCTCATCCAGAACTGACTGGCAGGACAACTTTCCATGGAAAACGCTTTCCTCTCTAAATTAAAGTTTTCCACCCAAATATTTCACTTTTGCAGATTTAAAATTTTTCCACTGGGTACTGAGATGACAGCTCCATATCTACCAACTGGTAGAAAATTATAACAAGAAGCTCCTGAACTGGGAATTCTCCCTCTCAGGTGGCTGAGATTTTTAAGCACATGCACCAGGACAAATAAGATCATAGCCTACACGAGGTCTTCTACAATAATCTGGGACATGGATTTTGTTCGGTCTTAGGAGGAAATCTCCTGGATCATACTAAATTAGCAACAAGAAAACTGAAGTTGATGCATGCAAAAGTATTTATAAACTGTAACTGAAGCTGCCAAGTAGTTTTCCAGGTGAAACAACAACCAAAAGATCACTATTTATTTTGCTGCTGAACTAAAGAAAATAATTGGCAACCTTTCAAAAATTATAGATATCAAAGCTACTTGTTACCCTGGCAAATCCTTTGCTTCCTTATGTTTTCAGTACTTTCAATTCTTAAAGTAACAAGAGGATTCTAGCTTTGTTAACAAAGTAAATGTAGAATCCCATTACAAAACTTAAGTGACAGTATTAGCTACCAGTGGATATAACTTAGTAGCTGCCTCCTGTCTTTTATTGTAAAAGGAAGACAAACTGTTGTAGATGCCAGATAAGGGATTTTGCCTCGAGCTACAGCTGTTCATGCTTTTGATTTTGAAAGTCTTCAGTTAGTCCCAGATTAGTTCGCAAATACTATATCCATCACAACAGGACTGGGAATATGGTAACTTAGCCAACTAGAAATCTTGCCAGCCTCTTGTTTTAGAAGAGGAACAAATTCAATAGACAAACTGGATGTGACAACCTCAAAGAATGATTGATTAATGCTGTTAACTTACTCGGTGCCTTGTATTTTTGGAAGGTATCACACACCAGTGGGAAATAGGCCAAGATTGGTGCCTCTAAACTGTCCTCAAACACATAGCATTCCTTCAGGTGTTCACGGTCTTCCTGGCTCAGCTCCGTGCCAGGGAATGGGATGCCATGATCCAAACAGTACTCTGAGAATAGGTCCAGTGGCTGGTTCAACAAAAAGGACAGTTGGAACACAAAGAGATGTTGAAATAAGGCTATCAAGCCCCATAACTGATATTTTGCTGCACTAGGCAATCTGTAATTAATTCGTACATTTACACACAAGGCTAACATTATGGTCACAGTGTTGAATGTATCACTGATATAATCATTTAACTTAATGAAAAACTGACCATTTTCTGGAAAAAAAAAAAAAAAAAAAAAGGTAATTCAGCTGCTGGAGTCATACAGATAAAGAATCAATACTTCAAAACATCACCAGAGTCTGTGATCCTCCGCTGTAATTTAAGTGCAGAATGACATCCACTTTCCTCTCTGGCCTCAGAATGGGCGGGCAGCTGGTGTTGATGAAGAAGGCTGTATCTACCAGCTTGAGGTAGTCACCCATTTCATTCAGCTGGTTGGGAGAAGAATCCAGCACTGTGTCTGAAAGTCAAAAACTTACATTATCAATTAATTACTGCAGGACTAATGCTGATTTGGAAAAAAAAAAAAAGAAAAAAGGATTAACAAGGAAAGAAAGAAATAGCAGCCCACACCTATATTTGTCTTTGACACAATTTTAGCATCTACAGCTCAATTCTGAGGTCAGTAGAGGGAGCGGTTCTGAGACTCAGCTTCATCCAAAATGATATATTAAGCTGCTTTTTCAACTGGTGTAAATTTGCAGCTATTTAGCTTCAGTGGAAGCTGTAAGTCATTCTTTTGTGGCTTTTCCTTGGAAGAACAGAATTCATGCAAGCTTGCTGTGGCTTCTCCAAGACAGAAAAAAGATCAGCAGTAAATCATCTGGGACCCAGCAAAACAAATTCTACAAACCTATTAGTCGAATAATATTAACCAGATTTGCTTTTATGCTAAAACTTATCAAGTATTTGTCCTCAGCAAGTATCAGAACTCAAATACTCAAAAACCTTCAAAGATACATCTAAAGAAACCACAGTTACCTTTCCACATGCAAAAGCTCTCATTCTCTAAATACTTATTATGTAGCTGCAAGCCCTTGAGGAAATTATGGTAAGTGGAAACCACTGGCCGTCCAGTCATCATTTCTCGAAGAGTACTGGAAAGGCAACCTTTGGGGATGGATAAGCAAGTTGGCTGCTCATGAGGCTTCTTGGGCAGAGCAGGGTGTTCCTCTGTGGGAAGAATGAGAAAAGAGTATATGTCTGCATTTGTTTAGTGTTTCTCTGATACCAAGAATAACAAAGAAAGAGGGGCTGGGCAGCTAAACTATCACAGCCTTATGTGTGATGGAATTGGACAGAGGTGGGTTTCAGTGCTACAGCACCACCTTGTTGCTCCCTTCCCAACAACCCTCATGTCAACCCTCTTGTGACCCAAACCCTTTACCAAATGTCAGGCTTCATATTTCAGAAACTTATGAAGACAATGCAGACGCAAGTGAAAAGTAATCCAAACAACTAACCAATGTCATGCTTAGTGTCTCGGGTCCATCTGTGCCAAAAGTCCTCTGAATGACCCGAGAGGTAGACAGCATCCATAAAATTCTGGGAAAATATATTACTCCATGTGCCTTGAAAGTTAGAAAAAAAGCGCCATACTTAATACTACTTTGAATTTTTGGAGTACGGCTATAGCAACTTAATTTAAACAACCACAGAGACTGAATCCAAGTATCACCAGTTTAGTTATGAAATGTTAAGAATTTTAGTAGGATTATCAAATTCTATGCTATTTTACATAACGTCTGGCTTATGACCACACCATCTTAGCAACCTGGCTGTTTATAAGTGTCAGACTGATTTTAAGTACTTCAAAAGATCAGTTTTAATGTGTGTGTTCTGTTTGGTCTAACCTAAGAAGTTCAGCAAATTTATTGCATTCATATCAAGAATTTGCTTCCTCTTCTGTCACTTTTAGCTGGTTCATTTGAGATTTAAGTTGCATCAGATACATTATCTGGTGTACTGGTATTGGTACTTGCAGACCAGTACTTATTAGATGCCAATACTTTGTAGCCAGTCATGTATTGATAAATGTGATATTTTTTATGATTTTATTTTTTTCTGAACAGTAAATCACCTTCCAAGAAGCAGATGCGGGACTCTGGAATCTTCTTCATCAGGTGACCCATGAAGAACTCACTACCAAAATCCTCTGAACGAACAAAGGCCCCATATTTCAGGAAACCCACCTCATAAGGTGTGAACTCCACCCACTCTGCAAACACAGCATCGAGAAGGACTAAGTGCAGCCACCAGAACACACATGAAAATAACAGCTTAGAGAATCAAAAGCTGGAAGAACAAGGCCTGTAGCTTCAGCATGTCGGTAACAGACAGCCCAAACCACCATGTTTTGAAACAAACAGATTCAATTGTTTGAATTTCAAGTGGTAAATGCAAAAGTTAAATACATTTCCTCCACTACACTGTGAAAATCCATTCATCTTGGGGCTCAGTTCCATTTCTGTACCAGGAGGTAAAAATTGGATCTAAAAGTCCATCGATTGCTAAGACCCTGTTCAAAATGTGGTGGTTTTAGTTCTTCCAAGTCAGCAATAACACCAGCTACTGATTGTTCTTAAGACTCTGGTAATCTCTGCCTCATGAAGCAAAAAAACCTCTGACCAAAACTCACCCAAACCTTGTTTGAACACACTGAGACCACAGAGTGTCCCTAGAAGCAGATGACCGGGTTCAGTTGCAGGACCTCCTGCTCTGTTTGAGCCAGAAAATACCATGGGAGCAGGGGGAGATCAGCAAAATTGATCAGGGGACAGGCACTGCTCCTCTTCAGATCCCCCTCTGCCTGCTGGCAGCTGCCTGACACTGTCACCCCCTCCACACCTTCCCTTCTCCTTTCCTTGCTCTCCTCCCTCTGTTCTTCACAGCTCTCCTCAACTGCTGCTTCCTGGGAAGGAACCCCAGCAGCTGAAAGGGGCTGTGAGCAGTAGCTAAGGACGAAAGAAAGAGCAGCAGTGGTGGGTCTCAAAGTTACGAGCAAAAGGCAGTGGTCAGAACCCAGATGTGAAGACAGAGGAAAAAGAAATTACTTGAAAGACTTATTAGCTTGGATTTACTGTGAAAGTTTTTGGCATTCACTCAGCATTAAAAAGAAACTCAGAATTGCAGAAGAGTACATAATAATCATTACCTTTAAAATCCAGAGTGCTAAAGTCATCCTTGACATTGAGGGACAGGTATATGGGCAGAGGATTCTGCCCCTGCTTTACTGCCAGTTGCTGGTCAGAGAGTTTGTGAGTACTTTCCTGTTTATAAACAACAGAGGTTACTGTAAAAGATGAATATGATGCATGGACTTAATGCAATATTTAAGCTTGGAGTTAAGTATCAAGGAAACCTCTCCTAAACCTCAGCAGATTTTGTTGTGTGTACTTCAGTTGTTTGACCACAGAAGTGCTTTCATGTGTTACCTATCAACCCCCTTCACCAAAGCATTATCACTGATGCTTCCAGAGATTTTGGAATAGGGGATAGAGTGAAAATGTGAGAAACTTCATGCTCAGTCACTAGGATATGACTTGCTTTAAGGAAGGATAAAGATATTTAGCTACATTGAAGGTGCTGCACGTAAAAGTAAACCAGGGTCTATTTCATTCAATACAACTTTGCTGGTATGGCTATACATTGCTATGCCTGGACTTAGCTCTGTCAGAGCCACTTCTTCCCTGTATGTTACTAGAATGCTCATTTGATCTGAAATTAAAAATGGAAAATCAGTTTCATTAACACCTTGACTTTTTACATGCTCAGACATTTCCTCTAGATGCTTATATTTTAAGCTGTATTATATTTCTTCTAAAAAGCCCAAGAAAGATCCCTCAAAAGTTTTGAGAGCCTTTCCTATAGCTGAATCCATAACTTTAGACATGAAAAGTTAGAAACTCTGGAATAGGGATGGATATATAATACCTGATTACGTAACATACAATCAATGAAGAGTCCCCATAAATCTGTAAAGGACAGCTTGTGCCCCTCTTGCTTTCTTTCACAAAGCTCTTTTTCATAGTATTTCATATGATCCAATGAGAAACAGTGCAACTTGCTCTTGATCACGTGCTTCCTGATATCACCAATCGGCTCTGTGAGATTCTTCTGTGACCAGTTTGTATCTTCATATAACTTTGCCATGGTCCTGGTAAAAAGAAGCATACCATGATTCATCACTGGGTACATGACAATTCATGGGCTTGTACAACACATAAGCATTTTGTTTCAGGATACACAAGGCTCTCAGCCTCCAACATTTACCTTGGAAGTGCAGGTCAAAGCTCAGGCAGAATTTAGATTAGAGAATGATATTTATTGCTGCAGGGATACTTTCAAAATCATCCTAGCTTGTTTCTTTTCAGAATCAGAAGAGTAATAAAGCAACACCCATAACAACACAAGCTTTTACTAGAATTACGCTTTGATTGTCCAGGTTCAAGCCACAGCTTCTGCCTGATGTCAGTTTCCTGAGCTGCTCAGCAAGAGTTTAGCAGCAAAGATTGCCCTGGAGAAGTGCAAGAGCTCCCCTCCTTGGGCATGCAGCATGCGGGTCACCTCAGACTTGGCACACACAGGGCCAGTCTGCTTGAGGCTTCAGCTCCCAGAGTTGGGGCAGATTCCAGTCACTGTTCATCCTCACCCCACTTTTCCTCCTGTGTCTTTTTAGAGCAGCCCTCCCGAGGCAAAACATTTTAAAGCCCTAGACCCCTGCAAGATGTGTAGGGCAATCAACATCGTGTGCGTGATACTCCATTTTTTTCAGGGCTTTTCCTTTAAATCCTCTTTTTCAGAGCCATGTAAGAATTGAATCAGACAAATATTACAAAGAGGATTTCTGCAGTGTTACATGCAGCTAGGTAACTCCAGAGATCCACAAAGGGAGTTTCTGCACCATTATAGAAATACAGTAGTTCTCACACAATTTCTCTTGCAGCTAAAGGCGGTAAGAGCTACAGCACTGAGCAGTCCCATGAAATGGGAGAGTATTAAAAGGAAGCCAATCATCACAGAGTAAAATTCATCAACAAGACAGTACACTTCATCAGGTTATCACTCTGCTAACACAAACTGCAAGCACAAGCCCAACACTCCTTACCACGTTGTGGCAGATAAACCACTGATGTATGAGACACAGTCCAAAACACCTAACTCCTGGAGACCCAGGAGACTGCCAAACATAGCCGTCATGGACCGCACTCCCCCTGCTGTGGTCATGACTGCCACCACTGGCACCTGCTCAACACACAAAGGCACAGAGTCGCTCATTACCAGATGAAATAGAGAAGTGATGGGCATTGCAGGAAAAGTAACAGCAAGTAAAAGTAACCCTGATGCAAATAAGTTTGGACTCAACTCACTTTCTTCATGTCAGCACTTAGGTGTGCATTTAAGTTGTGTAAACTCTGGTGGGACTTGGCACATGCTGAAAGCATCTTCCTGATCAGTGATGCTTTGGTAAATCAGAAGCTGCAAGCATGGCTCTTGTACAGCATAATCTATTTTCAAATTCATAAAGAGTCTTTTCTGTATGTCTTTTGATTTTTTTCTGATGTCTGTCCCTCAAAACACGTTTTAAAATCTTGAGTAAAACTGAGATCAGAGGAGCTGTTCTTCTTTCTTTCCCAGTGCAAAAACTTGTTTAATATGGTCTTAGGTCCAAGTGACAATCTGGCCTGTACGTTTAAGTCTAGAAGATATGGCAGACCTATACACAAGTACGTTACATTCAAAGTGGGACAGACTACTTTCAGTTCACAAGATTCTGTCCCATATACCTCATCCTCCTGCAGGTCTTCATCTAGATGAAGAAGATTTTTCAAAGCAACAGCAGCTACCTTCTTCCTTTTACAGATGAAATCCTGCTCCTCTGCACATAGATCAAACCCCAACCGCAAATCTAAATTCTTGCAACTAGAGCACAAGAACAGAACAAGACACATTACCTATAAGCCATTTCTAGAGCTGCTGCTTGAGACATAAAAACTAAACTAAAATAAAATAAAAATCAGAGACAATAAGCCAGTTTAAAGAAAGGCTACTTCCATGCATATGAATGTTCCCCTATGGAAATTAAAGAAGGTATGTGGATGCCATAGGCCTTGCAGATATTTTAGACCAGAATCAGGTCCTGAACTATTTTACGCAATCATGGGGAAGTTAAATGAATCAAATTCTCTCCCAATGAAAAACAAGGAACATAAACTGAATTCAAGCTGTGTCATTGAGCTCTGAAATTTGGACACCTCTTCACATTCTCTTGCTTTGTATGCATTATTTAAACTTAAAATGGCTTTAGGCAAAATGACCCTAACACCATGTTAGGGTTATCTCTACTAAGGGTTTGGGCTGGAAATACTTGAGTCGGAAAACAACTCTGTCTGCAGTTAGTGCTTGCAATGTAGCTAACTAATCAGTAGGGGGTATTGTTGCCATTCAGAAAAATCACTGCAAGCCTGTCCTCTTGTTTCATTGAAAAACAACCTGCAGAGGACTAGTAAATGCGTAACAGTGTTAGAAACGTGTTAGAAATCTGTTACACATAAACGTGTATGTATTATACATACAGGTTATACGACAGAGGAATTCTTAGTATGAAAATGAGGAAGCATTAATGTTAGGAAAAACATCTTGACTGGTTATACCCCATGACTACCTGCCACCTACTCTATGCTGAACTAATTTAAAAGCACATATCCTTTTATTAATCCTTCCTCATATTTTAGTCATCTTTAACCATTTACAATGTTTATTCCTGGTTTCAAAATGAGCTAATTTAAGCTGTAACTTCTTTTCATCTAAAGATGATGCTACAAAAGGATAGGAGATGGCTTAAGTGATCATCCAAAAGAAATAAAATATTTACCCATCTTCCTCCTTCACAGACACCTCATAAGATTCATCCTGAGAAGGAATGAAGGAAAGCACCATAAATTCTAAATAGAATTGAAAGTTTGCAAAGGCAAGTTTAACAGTATTAGCAATTTTTCAGATATATAGGCTAATGATAAATCTTTGGTGTCTTCTCAGGTTTTCTGCACACAAACATCACTAGGATCTTGCTTTGAAAATACTTCTAAAGCAATCAACAATTCTGGATATATTGCTTTTCCCTAAATAATAGTTATACTTCCGAGTGTGTGCAGAGCTGAGCATACATATTACTCAGCTAGTATATTTTTAGTAACAAAATTAATAATTGCCCAAGTATCATTAGATATAGTTTACACTTGTTGAAATAATTCCAAGTGCTGTCAAAGGTTACTCACTCTCATCACTGTCACTTTCTTTCTCAAGTCCAGAGAATGGAGAGGCACAGCCAGGGGACTACTTACATCCATTTCCCTCCTAGCTGAGCCACACTAAATTAAAGTGGGAAAAAAATTGTTATAAGGAGAAAGTTATTTACAATCCATAGGTACAAATCTACTCAAAAAGGGTTAATCCATCATGCTTGACTCAAATGTTACTTTAGCTGTTATCACCATCCTCAAGCAAAACATACACAACAGAAGAAGTGCTCCTTTGGCAGCGTGATGTACAGCCTGGGTTGACTGTGCTTGGCATAGTGAAACACAGTGGTTTCGCTGCTTCCCCGTCTGCAGCGAGGGCCTATGGAAATATCCTGGGCTCCTTCATAGGATCCTTTCATTGTGAATGTGAAATCTCTCCCTAATAACAAGAAACAAACCACAGAGAAATGTTAACTAGCTCTGAAAAATAACAAATAGAATTAACACAAGTAATGTTTCAGCCTTTGTGCAGACAACATTAATTTGGGCCACAATGTTTTTCCTCCCCCATAATCCATATGAACAAGGGCCAGACTGAATAAGCATCACATGGCTGGTGCAGCACTGCAACTCCTCCCCCCTCTACCAAGTGACAGAGAATATGTATTAGACCAGTGGATGCCACTTGAAGCATTCACACCCCTGAGTATCCACTCTAGTCTTGCCACCTGCTCATAGCTGTGTCTTCTCTCTCTTTTACTTCCAGTTCTCATCACAGCTACTTCAGTACCATCACTCTGCAGTGACGTTTCTGAGTCTCCCAGCCACCTCCACAGTTTCCCTTAAACTACAGTGTCACACCATCTCCAGAGGATTCTCACTACTAGCAAGCTGGTAATTCAGGAAACACCTCAATCCCCAAGCAGCCCTGATACAAACAGATATGAAAACAGGTCAAATATTTATCTAGATGCAGCAGCATCTTCTATATGACAAAAAGTAGTGACATATCATTTAAATCAATAACCTCACTTGTGTAAGGACTCTGCATTTTTGCCTCATTCACATGTACTTCCAAACAGGAAACTTCACGAGACTGAAAGAGACAAGCAATAAAATCACTGGTCACAGAAACAGTTCAGGATCCTCACTATAAATCTAGGGGTCTTGTGGAGACACCAGCTTTGGCCATTGTGTCCTGTAGACATGAAGAAATGACAGAGGCTGATTCTCTTGTATAAGTCACGCAAGCAATACTGTGGTCAAAGTAGCTAAGATTGCTAGGGATCTGTCCCATTACATTTAAATACAATTCAATCCTCAACAGTTAACACAAGAAATTTTTGTCATCATCTAGGCCATGCTTGAAGAGCAAACTGAAGAATATCTGCAATTCTGCAGAACAACTGGACAGATAAGCCGGTATTTAGTATCTTTGGAATGAAGCTGGAACTCCCCAGTACAGGAGGAAGTAGCATCACAGGAGCATCACACAGTACTTTGGACATGCTGTGAACAGCCTTTGGCTTCAAGGTAGACATTCAGTAATAAACTCTACAATGACCCTGGATTCACTCCCTTCCCAAGTTTGTTTGTCACTTTTTCATCAGTGAGCAGTTCACTGACACTGTGGCAGAGCGCTGGTCCAAGGCTCTCCCAACACAGAACACACTACAAGCATGACCAAACTCAAAACTTTACAACCACACCCGTGTCTCATCTGAAAAAATAGTAAAGATTATGCCTAAAGGCATAGTTCTTCCAACTACACCTTTCACTTCTTCCCTACCATATGAAGAGAAGCATAAAAAAAAAAAAAAAAAAAGAATTACCACTAGTACGCCATTAGTAATGATGTTTTCAGATACACCTGGACTGAAAAGCAAAAAGGAAAAAATTTCTTTAAGAGTGGGTATATAAGCAATAATCTTTTAAATGCAAATACGTCTCTGAGCTTGATTTTTCTCATTGCCAAGTGCCATCTTGGCACTCTTCTTTCACCTCTGTCTTGTGCTCACTGACAGGTCATGGTCGCATAGCTCCTAGAGGGATACTCCCTCTTTCTTACCTCCCCTGATCAGCACCATCTCTCCTTAGGCTGAATTACAAAACAAATACCCACCCTCATCTATAAGACTGTCACTCAAGGAGGAATTTCACCAGATTGAGGACAGAAAAGCTACAATGGAGAAGATGCTGAGACAGGATGTCTGAGCACATGTACATGTAACCGCTTCCCAGTGCTCATTACCACTCTCTTTAAAATGCAAAGTTTTCTAATGACAAGTTCTGTAACATCTAGGCTTTACTCACATGTTTTCCAGTAGAAGTTCCACTTCTATTTCTTCCTGATTCTGAAAATAAGATTTCTTTTTCATTTAAGGAAAATGAACAAGTAATTTTTTTTCTTTTGATAGAGCTCTGATAATTTTTAAAAGCTTTCCTTGCAAGATTGTGCTATTCTCACACTTTCTGCATCATAATGTAACTGGATAGAGCCTTCTTCAACTGCCCTTTAATTTCTTATCTCTCCACACCTCTACTGTTTACAAACCAACTGTCCCTGCAAGGGCAGGGAGACACAACTATCATGGAAGACAGGATGAAGATCCTGGTATTCACTTATTATGAGAATGAGACATGGGTCAATGAATGCCAAGGAAGGGAGGTATAACAGGTGAAGCATATGTAGGAGAGCATACTTGAGAATAAATGGACCTAAGTGCTGAGTATGGCTGGGTTAAAGCAAAAGAATTTGCAGAGTATAGTGACTAAATATTAAAAAAAAAAAAAAAAAAAAAAAAAAAAAAAG
>VZTM01032444.1:198252-211239 GCA_013400555.1 Jacana jacana
GCCAGGGTGAAGGGAAGAAAAGAGGGAAGACTGAATCTGTGATGGAAAGAGCTAAACAAGGCCAAATAAAGATGAAAAAGGGGGAGGAGTGTAAAAGCAGGGAACAGCAACAGAAGAGTAACACACGAACAACATATGAGGATCTGAATAACTGTATCACTTAGCTGGATTTGCTGTATCAGTCTGTATGGAACACAGCCAGTCCAGGAAATACCACATAAAAACATATCAGAGAGATCCTCTATATCACCCACAGGGAAGAAAACTCTAATTAGTGGAAGATATAAATCTCCTTCTGATAAGGGAGGGTAAAATTTTTCATTCACATTCAGAACTTTACTGCCAAATATCTTCTGTCTTGGCTGCACAACATACTTTATCTTTGCAAAGAGACTGAAAACGGTGTCAAGCCTGATAATGAAGCTGCCAAAATACCACTATAGTAAAGGTGAAAAAGTGTGCATTTTTGTATTTACTAGTTCATGGCAGTAAATGAGACACCTCAGGTGGCTTCTCTGAGAGCTGGATCTGTGGCATGTAACCCAGCAGCAGGTGGTTCGGGTCGCTTATTCCTCCCAGTCTCCCTTTCATGAGAATTAAGATGATTGCAAGAGTTTGTAACAGAAGGCTGAGGGATGGATTTTAGAAAGCAGTCACCTTACAGACAAGAAAGAAAGAAAGACTTTATAAAGCATTTAGATTTACCAAGATTGTGACCAGCCTGTACTATCCAAACTCACTGACAGTCTGTTCTAAGTTTGGTCAAAGAATAGCAGAAACAAAGTTCAGGAGACACTGGCTTTTAACATCTACCTAATGGTGCCTGCCTTATGTTCCCATCCTTCTTATGCTTTCATACACACACTCACACAAATTCTATTAAGTCCCATTCACATTTTTGTGGGTGAAAAACCTGGAGCAAAGCAATGGAAAGACTTGTTAGACCACACAGTGAGCAAGAGACACAGCAGGAAGCAACCCCGATGCTCTGACATTACCCACACAACTTCTCAGCCCTGCTTTAGAGATACCTTGGTAGACGAAAGAAACCATCATGGGCATGTACTGTCTATTATTAATATTGCCCAGCATGTTCCATTACTAAGTCACTTAAAAAAAAAACATAAAAATACCCTAACTGTTCTGGAAATCCATGTATAGACCATAATCTGTGATGTTGGGAGCCAAATAAGTATGGTTTGACCAAGACGTTCCTGGGACATGGCTCACCTTGTCTTATCTCCCCAGGCTTCCACCTTGCTAAGCCAGTGGGTTAAGCCAACTCTGCACACGCCTCAGAGCAAACTCAGGGCTTGAGTCACACCTGAGGCTTTTTCTACAGAAGGCCATAGTCAGCTGGAACAGGTATATTGTAATCATTAGTAAGGATTTGCTTTCTAGAAGAGTATTAAATAAACACTCTCCAAATCAAAAGTAATGTAACAGAAAAAATACAAGAGTTGTTTTCCAGACTGCCTGTCTGACACAGTGGTTTAGAAATAAAGAGAGCATGTAAAATTCCTAGGAACTGTAAACTCGAGCCCTTCTCAAAAGTGTGAAAAAGCCCTCAAGTCTCATTATTACACAGTCTCCAAGCAGAGAAGATGTTAGGTTTTCTGGAAAGTAATCTGAGTACGTATTTTGCTCTCTTAAAAGATGGGTGCAATTTCTTCACTTGTCCTTTCAGCAACTTTGCCCACCAAACATTTCAGAGGAAATTCTTTATCCCCTCTTTAATATAACTGAACACAATATCCTTTGAGACATATGCAGAAAATTAAACTCCTGGGTCACACACTGACCTAGAAGAAAAGAATAAAATACTGAGGAATCATTCATCAAGACCTACCCATTCTGTGCTGGCTCAGACCCCCTAAAAGAAATTTGTAACCCTGAAAAACAGGCTCAAACAGAATTGCTGAGAATTTATTTAAAAAAAAAAATTAAAAAATGTTCAAAAGGTATTTTTGAAACCCTAGATATTTTCATGAGAATATATAAGCATTTACCAAGCATATTCCTTGGAAGCACAGGACAGAACCCTGGTGAAACTGAGAGGAGATACCTCTAGTAAGCTACCAGCCAAAGGGTCAGGGCAGCTTCCCGGAAAGGGGGCCAGGATTGTTCCCATCCCTGGTCTGGCAGGCTTCTGCAGCAGCAACGAGATCTCTAACCATCAGCTTCTTCAGTTTTGACTCTTGCTCTGTTTTTTTTTTCAAAAGGTATTTTTGAAATCTCAAAAATTATCAGAATAGGAAAGCCATTTTGCATCTAATTGCAACCACAATAGAGGCCTGGCTGTTTCTGATCCCTCCTAAACCCTGAGAATTTACCTTTGTGTTTTAACAAGGTCCTTTTAAAAAAGTCTTTGTGTGTGAGAACAACCCTAATGTTTAATATAGTTAGTAACTCGGGCCAAAATTCTGATCAAGAGTATTCTTTTGTCTATCCCTCTTAATTTCACACATGTTTTCATTTCTCACCTCTGGATTCAATTCAAAACTCAGGTGAACTTTTTCTCCAGGTTGGATTTTAGCTACATCAAAGCGAACAGTCAAAAGCTGGTCATCTGGTGTAAAAGTATCCTCATCACAGACCGTCAGCTCGAGGATGTTCTGAGGAGAGAGGCAGTGAAGGATGTAAATGTCAAGTTCTGAGACTACTGAGCCCAAAAGGAGGGTCTAGCAAGAGTCAGCACGCAGCCTTCATATTGCTCTATGCAGCCAGACTCCTGCAACACCATAGAGCACAGTTCACAGCCCCAGGGCTCCAATTGCAAAATCAGGGATTAAACCTACAGAAGATAGGCCTTGGCAATGAACAAGAGCTCAAAAGAAAGGCAGCATAAGTGACATGCACAATGGTAATATGCACTGGGCAGAGATTAGACATGCCGGTCATCATGATCCTATGTGGATTCAAAATTGCCATTTTAAGAAGTGTTGGCATATCAGCAGAAAGTAGTGAGAGACCAAACTCTTGGACCTCTACAAATGGAAGATAAAGCACATCAACAAACTCTTAACAAGATTTTAATTGTAGTGATTCCCCTTTCAATCCCTCAGCACTCAGATTACCCATAGCAGCATGAGAAGATTCTGCACTATTAAGCCATAGGAAGTTAATCCCACGTCTAGACCTTGTATCCCTCATACTCTGGTTGCTAATATATTTCTGCTAACTATACAAACATTTTAACAGGTTTTTTTATAACTGTTTTGGGACAGAAAGAAGTACTGAACTTTATTACAGATGATCGATAACCATCTGAGCTAACACTTATTCAAAGCAGCATGGGATAAGCACTGTTCTATTGTAAATCTGTAAGTCAAATGTAAGGTCAGCTACGTACATATCAAATATAGCCTATCAGGCTTTTGAAAATATGCCTGTTTAATGATAAAGTGGTTGGTAATAATAGATATTTTTAATGATTTTAAATGTACCTGTTACAATTTACAAATGGCATCACTGTTACTGTGTAAAGAAGGTATTACAAGCTCATGGCAACATAGAGGAAAAATGCCTTCACAGTTGCACAGTGAGAAAACATAACTAATCCCCTAAAGAATTTATAAAACCTCCCATGCAATTCATAGGTTTCTAGCACTTAGAAAATGACAGACACCAGAGAATCCAAACCAAAGTTAGCATATTTACTTACTGGCAGGAAACAGTATCTCTCATGCCATCTGATGCTTTTTGCATCTTTCCATTACCATCCTATTCCTCAGCACAACTGAGTTCAAGCCTCTGTGTGAGCCTCAAGGCTCTCATGAAGAGCCTGAACACAGCAGCTGAAGATGTCCCCTTTAGAAAGCGACTGCTCCCTGTCACAGGTGCAGATCCTACCTTGACTTCTCTTTGTATCATGAAGTGGAAAGCTTCATTCCAGACAGGGTTTTTGCAGTTGCGTATGGTCCTTGTCCGGGCTTCCCGACATGAAGCTGTTGGCAGCCACAGCTTGACGTAGCAATCGGTTTGGCTCACTGTGTTAACAAAAAGGTGTATAATTAGCACAGCAGTACTTTCTTATTATTTCTTTTGCCACGTCAGGGGAAAAAAAGATTAACCTCTGAGGAGTCCTAAATATTTCATTAGACCCAAAGGAGAATATTCTGCATTTAGTGTTACCTAACAGTTTTATCTACATTTATGACAATTCAAAAAAACAAAAGGTCCATTTTAAACCACTAATTCTATTTTATAATAAAAGCCAAAATAGTAAATTTCAACAGTACTGAAGTATTCTGATTTTTTTACTTCTATTTCAAATATTTCTCAGGTTCCAAGCAAATTTATAAGGCTTCACTGCCTGAAACTTGGCTTTTTCAAAAAAAAAAATAAAAAAATAAAAAAAATTGTAACACAATTGTTCTAATTGTAACACACAAGTTATTCACAGTGATATAGCAATAAAGACACAAACAGAGCAGCACTACCCAATACAACTACTGAATTTTTTTTTATCTCCCAGAAAGGTGCCCTTTCAAAAAGGAAATGGGCAAACTGTGCATAAAAGGGAATTGAAGAGTCAGGGGAAAAGGAAATATCCCAGAGCAGCCAGTGAAGGGAAGGATAACTTTCTTTCCTGGCACAGAATTTCTATTCTATTTCATTTCCATTTTTAATTTTTTTCTAAATTATTTTAATTGAGTCTAAACAAAAATGAAACCAGATACAACTTCTTCAGCTAAAAAACATGAGACATTACTGTAATCCAGCGTAAAACAATCGTTGTACAACAGCATTAAATCCAGGTGACAGTGATTTTCTTGCTAACCTATTAACATGTCATTGGTGATACTTACACAGATCTGCTTTGCGAAGATTTCTCACGCCTATAATTTTTACAGTAAACCAGCATAACTGAGGCAGTTCCGGCTGCAGAGCAATGAGAAAAATACCTTAATTATTAGCAAATAACTCAGATATAACTAACACAGCCTATACTATAGCATAGCAAAGGACATTGTCACATTAATGAAGTGAATATATGTTTGTTTTAATTAACTGAGACAATTTCTGAGAAGAAATTCTTTCTTGTGATTTGAAACAACATAGTGTCAGATTCCAGCAATGTTTACTAACCAGTTCTGTTTAAGTTTTCAAAAGATCTAGGTTCTAGAGGTTCAGGTTTGATGTAGGGAATAGTAAGACATATCACAAGATAGTTTTCACCAAAAAAAAAGTTACTACATGATTGCCCCTGTAAAATCCAGCTACCTTTGAACTACAGGGTTTGCTCTTCAATTTCAGGCTAAGTGCAACATGCAACAGATCACAGCATAGCACTTCCCAGTGTGTCAGCTGCAGGACCTTGGGATGCCCTCCTTCCTCTGCAGAGACAGCTGCCCATCTGTCACATAACATTGCTGCAGAACAGGACAGATACCCTGCATTCTATAGTGTCCTGGTCAAGATATTACTGCTACTACCAATCTGTCTGCAGGTTACATAATGCCTTAACATTTGTCACCATAACAAAATACCAGACCCTTAAAACAAAATAAATGACTAAAAGAGGGAGAGAAGAGTTCTAGACATGAACGGCCCAGAATAGGACCCCAGAGTTCTTCAGCTACACCAACAGGAGGAAGGCTGGAATCAGAGGCTCGGGGTAAGCATCCTTTCATTTCACATGTAGGGTCAATCCCCTACAAGGCAGGTCTAGCATTTCAGTGCAAATTTGACTTAAGGCAGCAGAACCTGTATTTTTCTATTTTTTTTTCTCTGTGTGACATTGAGTAAAGATAGCCTGTCATCCGTAAATAAGGTCTACATTAATCAAAATGAAACTACATTTCTGCAACATGTAGAACTGATACATGTACATAAATCAGGAGCTGGAGGAAGACCAGAACTGAAGGAAGTATCAAATCACAAAATCTGTAAATAACATAAGGAAATGGAAAGTTGCAAACACAAACCAAATTTGATAGGATGAGAGTAAAATGATCTTTAAGATCCATTCCAACTCTAATCAATCTATCATTCTGCAATAAAAACCACAAAGAAGCTAGAAATAAAAGTTATAATTGCATATGAACATACATATGCACTTAAAAAAAAAAAAAAAAAGGCACAAAAGCACAAATAGGTGGTTCAGAATGTCCTGGCTCATTCAGGACTATTGGCATAGCAAATTATTTAATTATTTAAAAACTTTTTCACATGGTAAAACTCTAGACTGACCCGATCGATTTACCAAGGAGAAGCACTGAGGTATAGCAACATATTGACATCCCATAGTGCAGGATTCTACAGGGGAACAGCCTGAAGGCTCCACTCCCCATCTCAGCTAAAAACAACCCCATACTTGTTTACAGGAAAAACAAGACAATCTTGAGCATCAGAAGTAAAATGTTACATGCAAAATGAGTAGCTCCATTAATTAAATTGAAAGGAGCAATTAAATCTTCAAAGCACCATGATTTCTGAGAAACTGTCTCCTTGCATACCTCTTCTTTTGCCAGTGTCCTGACAGGAGTAGATTGACCTCCTAAAAAGCAGTAAGTCACCAGGCTAGCTGCTATTTACAGCTCACTGGAAAAATTCTCAACCCAAATGTTTTCTCTCAGAAAGTGTCGAACAAAACCAGCAGGTTTGGAAGAAACTCACCAACCTCAGAAGAGTTTTCAGCAGCAACATTTGAGAAGATAGAACGACAGGAGTAGAACTGCTGAAAGCTGAACTTTTCATCCCAAATACAGAGGATTAATTTTTCATCCTCAGTGTTAGTACCATCCATATCTAAGAGTTTGGAGAAAACTTATTCATGAGATGACTGAAGGACTAAGAAAATATGCAGACACAAACCCAAGTATTATGCCATAGTGCTAGCAGATAGGGAGTTTGCTGCTCTCCTGGATCTAGCAAAGAGCTAGCCTCATATTTCTGTGCAGAACACACCCAGCGAGTAGATTCAGGAAACTCAGGGGGGAAAAGCCCACATCATAGAATCTTTAATTTTTTTAAGTTATCATTTAATATCTTTCAACCAGTCATTACTCAGAAGGGAAATAATTTGTTACATATCCAGTATGTACAATTTTTGGTACCTTCTAACACCTTTTACCAGTTCGGTTGCATAAAAATTAGCATTCAGAAATATCTTTATCTCCTGCTCTGCCTCCATTAGGCAAAGGGAAAATAATTTGAAGACTGAGCCCTGGGCGGTATGGGGTACGACTGCCATAATATAGTGCTGTCACACTAAAATCCAGCTCTCCCAGTTCCTTGCCCAGCATCTGAACCACAAATGCATCACCTTCCTCACCTTCCCAGCTCCTAAGACATAGTGAATGATTTCCACTCTGAGGAGCACACTCACAGAAGAAACAAATATTCCCTTAACTAACTGTTAAAAAAATATCATCTCTCATAATAACAGTTAAGCTTAAGGAGAGATAGGAAAGGCTGGCAGAATGCTGTAGGTAGCGCAGACATTGTTCATACCCCATGGCCCTCTCCCTGAGCCCAGGAGCTGCGCTCTGTACAATACCTCATCTTCAGTGCTGCGTGGTCTTTCATGATTCTTCCTCCCAATTCCAATCTTCCTATGTGGGTTCGCTCGGATGAACCAATCCTGGGGACAAGGAGCCAAGAGAAGGGCCAGTGGTGAAACTCAGCAGTGAACAATTCCTAGTTTTCAGTTTCTACTCAGATTCAGCATGACAATAGCAGGTGGCCCTACCTTTTCTCCTCCTTATGATGGGATAGATCTCCATCTCACCAAGAGTATCTATCTGCTGCTCTTGGCTAATAAAGCTGCACACTGCAGACCTGTTCAACATTTAAGGATCAAAACTCCCCAAGCATTTGCTTTTAATCAATCCCAATCAAGATAGCCAAACAGATCCTCCTGCCCCACCACTGATTTTCTCTTACCAAAGGTGAATAGGCTGATGATCCCATAAGTATCTCCGTTTCATAGAAGACAAAACTATAATGGTCTGGTCTGTATGTCTCACAGCTGGCAGGTGCTCCTGGACCACGCTATCAACTGAGGCAGGGAAGAAGAGCTGTATAGATTGACTCATAGCTCCACCTCCTACTGATTTCAAAAACACAAATTATGCACTTGGGTTTTTTGTTTTTTGTTGTTTTTTTTTTAACACCACAGTGATTTAGGGTAAAAGAGGAGACGGGTCATTTTATTGTAGGCTAATTCCAAAATAAAGCAGTTATCCACCACTGTAAGGTCTGAATAACCACACACAGGAATATCCTGGGGTAGTTGCAACTCTCACAAGCTAGAGAACACCTAGCAGGACATTGCAACTACTGTACCAACTGTCCTAACTGTACCAACTCTAGTCCTAAAACCCATACCTGTGCTTTGGCAGCATGAGTGGAGTGACCTGAATATGCAAACAGCAGCATTCCAGCTCCCACCGGCTTCTCCAGCCAGGTGAGAAACTGCAAAGGTTTTTGCCAAGTTCAGTACAAACTACAGCTACAACGTGGGGACTGGCTCTCATGGGCAGTGGCAAATACTTACAGAAAACAGCCTGCAGCTTTTCTTATTATTATTTCTGTTACATAAGGGATGCTTTGGGGTAAGCAGAGCCAGCAGGAACTTTTGTTATTGAAACATGTTTTAATAAAACTGCTACTTTCAATTAAATTATGTTAGAAATTTGTATGAGCTTTAACACAAATACTTACTTTTTTTTATTTTCAAAAAATATCTAAAAATTCATGTTAAAACTGTTGATTCTTTTTTTAATTTTGGAATTATTTCAGATTATTTTTCTGTAATAACACTCAATAAAGGTACCTAAATTACTAAAACATGACAGAAGTCAGATATTGCATTAAACATTTTTTAAAATCACTGAAACCAGCTGTTATTCAATAGCGAAAAACTATGTTTGAAATGTTTTATTATAAATAAGTGGGGGTTTTTAAAATAAGTTTGTTGGGGTTTGGGTTTTTTTTTTCTGCATTCTCATGTTTTTAAGTCAAACAAAAAATCCCTTTTTTTAAAGCAGCAGGACTTCTTATGAAAAAAGAAATCTGACTTTCAACCATTTCTTATGAACATCTTTGACTATTCAAACTGTCCTGTAGAAGAGACCTGCCTTAGATAAAGTTTCAAATTATCATTATATTTCAAATTATCATTATAATTAGTCCAGTCTTTCACAGACTCAGGCATTTGAATACATAAAAGTTCCTGCTTTAGGTTGCACTATTATTTATGCAAAATAATGTAACGAGTTCACAGCTGCAGGGGTTTTGTTGGGTTGTTTGGGTTTTTTATTTTGTGGCACAGTCTTACTACAATAGAGATCTGTCTCACTTTGATTATTTGATAATGCTTTTGAAGCAACATTCCTTGCTTTGAAATAAGAGGTGCAGCTGATGCTGTTACAAGAGGCTGAACACGGGAGCCGTTGCATCACTCAGCTCAGGCTCTGAAGTCATTTTATGGCTCAGTTTAATGACAGTGGGTTCTCTCCGGCTTTCAAGTATAAAAGTTGCCCATCCAGTTGGATAATATGCCTTCCTCCCCGCTCTACTCCCGCCTTTCCCACAATCTTCGCATTTGGGCCTTTTGTGGATCTGAAATAAACGAGCACAATTAACTGCTCAAGCAGCTAGGTCGCTATACTATATGTGCTTGATCTATACATCACGACAAAGAAGAAATCCAGCTAAACAGCTTTCCCCTGCAAAAGGAGACGTAGCCCAGCAGCAGTAGGAAGTAATGTGATGACATGATAGTGTGCCTCGTGAACAGTGGTGCAGGTGAGTCAGAAGTCAGGAAGCCACAGGCCAGAAGACAAGACAGTGTTTCACCAAGAACACGTGAAGCCTTCAGCGGTGTGCCATCAGTTGCATGGTGATATGAGGTCAGGAGTCCCACAGACACTTAAACGGGGCCACATAACTTGCAGCACAGGTGCCTAGGGTGGCAGAGCTGACCAGTTACAGCAGCAGTACAGGCTCTGCAGCCTCCTGAGATGCAGCTGCAAGAGCTGGAGACTCCCAGTTGCCACCATGATCCCAGACAGATTTTGACACACAGAATCACTTTCCTGTCACAGAAGTTTGAGACTGATAATTGGTGATATCTCCAACTTCTTTCAGGGTCTTCACAGCTATTTAACATGTAATATATAAGGCAAAGTGCAAAAAACCTTGAGAGTCTGGCTCACAAGCCTTGCAAGACTGCTAACTTCTCATAGAAAGGTGCTGTGATAAAAAGCTAGAGACCTCTTGATCTGAGCTCTGATACAGTAATGCAGTCACAGGGTCCAACTTTGTTTCTAAAAACACTACTGATTTTATTCTCCATAACCCCCTAAATAAAAGCTGTTGGACACCATCTTTAAATATCATACTTCATTTATATGATCCAAATTAAACATCCCAAAACTGAATCACACATAATCCCCTTTTGATCTAGATTCTGACAAAATCTGAAGTGACAGTGATAGAAATCTATGAAAAATTAAGTTTTCATGCATTTTTTCAGAGCATCTGTTAAAGCGTTTGGGAAAGATGAAGAACAAGAAACATTAAGCTGCATTTCCTGCTTTGATAATATAGAGAAGACCACAGGGAGCATCTTTCTCATGGGACATTAACAAATAAACTGCTTGACTTAATATTGTCTATTGCACATAAATCACACAATTGTGTTCATATCCTCTTAGGATTAAAGTTTTGTTCCAGTACATGATTCAGTATGATCATGGAAAAGTATTTACACTCAACCTTGCCAATTTAGGCCTAATTTACAAATTAGTCACTCCAATTTTGTCAGGTTATTTCATAACTACTTCAACACATCTGAGGTGAGTTGACACAAGTAACAATGACAACAAATGCACAATCTGCTTTGAGTTACTGCTGAGCAGACAGCTATACTCAAGGACTGAATTAGTCAAGAGCACCTTCCTCTCTAACAGCAATACTAGAGTCACCCCATTCACCACTCAGGAAATGCTAAGCTACAGCACCCAGGATCCACCTGCACCTTCAGCTCAGACCAGAAGATATCACCTATTTAACACAAATGTGGGGGAGCCAGTGTGATCCCACACTAGAAATATTTAAGTGTGATCCACACCACTGGTCACGCGTGAGATTGTTCATGTGGGCTAACAGCCTCCATGCAATGAAGTTTATTATGCTCCTAAAGAAGAAGAAGAAAAGACCTCTAGACATCTCCAGCACTTGTTCTACATTAACAGTATCTTTTATTACTTTTTTGATTATAGCTGTGGGTTTTTCCTACAAAGACATGGGAGGACAGAAGTAAGTACCAAGTATGAGTTTGTAATTGCAGATGAGTCACCATCACTAGTTAATGAAAAGAAACAGGCTAAAATGTTCTCAGGCAGTGCATAAGGGCTGAACTGCCCTTTGGAAGTGCCCAGCTCTCTCCCATGACTATGATTATCATCCTCCACCATTCTGACACCTTCGTTACTTACCTACAGCTAGAAGCTTGCTTCCCTCCTCCATTTTTATTTTGGAAAGCATTTGTACACAGTACAGCAAAGGAGGGCAGCCACTACGTAGGTCAGCAGCAGTGCAGGGGGAGAGAATAAGAACAAAAACCAGAAAATTCTTGGGTTGAAATAAAAACATCTTCATGAGTGAAGGAAAGAGGAAAAGAAACAACTGATGTAGAGGAAATCACTCACCGTCTCCCACAAGCAGAGGGATCCCACAAGCCAGTCTCAGAATAACAGCTACCTTGGAATACTCCACTCTCAAGCAAAGACAGGCCTCAAGACCAGAGCGTGTCTTAACTTGACACACTTGAAGAGACAGGCTATCCATTTGAGTTGAGAACAGACGCTCCCTAGGACTACAGATTTCTCCAGATGACAACAGTTAGGGTAATCCAGATAAGGTCTAAATCAGATATCTAATGAAAAGACAACTGCTCTGAATTAATAAGTATCAATAATACTTTGGCTTGATATTTAATGTAAAGTGGAGAAAAATGCAGTTTTAAATTGGAGAAGGTATTTGTTCACATCTGGAGTGAAGTGCTATATCACATCCCCCAAACTCTTCTGCACAATGGAACAAATACCATTAAAAGAGGACTTAAAAAAAAAATCAGATATTTAGATAAAATCACATGGCCATGCAATCCTCCCTTGCAGAAAACCAGAAGGCACCATGGACAATTTCCAAAACGCCAACATTAGTTTTTTGCAAAATGAGTTTTTTCCCACTATTCCAGTAAGCAATAATTAGTGTCTAGTATATTCATAAATTCCTATGTGATGCTAACAGATAATGACATTTTTTCAAAAGTGCCTATTATCTTCATTTGCTAAAGCATTATTACACTTTATCCCCAGTTCAACCAGAACTTGTTTAATGAAGTCAGTGTGACATCTCATTAATTTTTTTTTTTAAGAACTCTCAAGAGATACAAACCTCCAGTCTGATCCCCAAATACTTCAGCTCCACAGAATTGAAGAATACTACAGACAGTGCTTGTCACAGGAGGAGCATCTGGATTAGATGCTCTGAACAAGCAGAACTGTCAGACCTCCAAAGAGAGAGCAGCACCCATGGAATATTGTTGATAGTGAAGATTAGGTGTAGATACACAGCTGCTGTACTCTCCTCTGAAAGAGTGCCACCTAAGGGCTGACTGTACAAAGAGAAAGAGCACACAGAAACAATAACCATTTATGTGGGCCTCAGAAATCCCATGGAATTACTTACATCGTGAATGAAGCAATTTCATGATCATTGGGCTGAAAAAAATAAAAATCAGTGGATTCACCAGTGTTTCAGAACACTGAAATGACTTACCATAGAGTTCTCCTTAGGGGTGGGTCATCATCAACAAGGCAGGCATTAATAAAAATCTCAACTGTCTATCCAGCTATCTATTTCCACAGCCCCTCTAAGGATTTGTCTTTGATAAATAAGTCAAATTCAGATGGGATCAGCCACAGGTTAGAGTAGAATACACATGCACAGGCAACACGATCTCATAAA
>VZTM01032444.1:211296-221828 GCA_013400555.1 Jacana jacana
ACAGAGATATAGAACATTACAATTTCTTGCAAATTTATTTCAAATTAATCCTAAGGGAAACGAGGTCAACAAAATAAGGTTCCTTGGGATACTGGCACAACAGCTTGGGGATTTCACATTGGCCTCTGAGTCAGGGTAACAGTGTAAAACATCAGACAAAAATCAGTTATTAAGGCTATAGGCAAAGGGTCAGTGTAGAGCTGACTGATAAACACACTAAGCATATGTACTTTTGTGCCACCCAGAGGTGGATCCATAATTACTTTTTACTTCCTGTACATATTTCCAGAAACACAGTAATGTAGGAAAGAGAAAGATAGCTAGTTATTGTTGCTTGTATTGAGAGCCCAATACTGATTTCCCCTAGCATATCCGTGGTTTTCTAATACCACAAGAAATACCTTAAAACCCACAGGATTTGCTAAAGAGTGCACCTTTTAAAAGGTAATCGAACTTCCCAGTGCTTCTGCTAACCATGAGTAGTGACTCAAGTGGGCACAAAAATAAAAACACCAGAGTCATTGAAGACACACACCCTTTGAATTCAATACATCTACGAAAGCAAAACACAATAGAATAATTACATTTGAATGAGCAGCAGAGATCTGACAGACCAGAGACAGACCAGACAGACAGGTAGGGGATTTTGCCCCCAACAGTTGACCAAGGTTAAACATCCCATGACAGATAGATAGAAAATGTACAGCAAATTGTGAGAGAAATCCTGAATTGCCTACTAATTGAATGGAGCTGACTTCCACTTCTTGATGTGTACTGTGACTTCTACAGGACTGAGACCTCCGCCTGTAACCCCACGTATGTGCCATCTGGCATCAGTTCAACCAGAATACATTTTTCTGACTTCCCCCCCCTCATTTCTTCCTGACATGCTGCTTTAATGCTATTGACATGTTTCAAATGAACCTAGGGTGTAATATTTTCCTTAAAGCATCTTCTGTATCATTATGCAGATTCCACTAATGGTTCCACAGTAAAGGTGAAATTTGCAGATAAAACACGCTTAGACTTGCTGTGTTACACAATGGAGTGATGAATTCAGCTGTCCAGATGTCATTTTCTAAAACACCTTGTTAAAAAGCACAGGTTAAATTCTGCAGACTAAGCAGATACAAAGTGCTCATAAAACACAGTCCCATCTACTCTGAAGCTGCTCCTCTGCCGAACTTTCTCACTTCCAGCTCTGCTTCTTCAGTTTCCCTGATTTGCTAGCAGGAAAAGGAACAAATACATAAATAAATCCCTCAGAAATAATCTTAACAGCAGGGGAACTCCATTGCTTTATTGCTGAGTTGGGAAATAATTGTAGCTGCTGGGGAACTCCATTGCTCTTCAATGTTAGTGACTGGCTGCGGGGTGGAATGCTAAGGGGAAAATATCTCCATGCCCTATGTTTAAAACACTGATGTGCCTGCAATGAGTCTGCTAACTCTGATGAGGAAATAACAATTCTACAGTTGTACAACATCTGCGATAGAGTTCAGGTTCAGACGCATAGAGTTGCTTTGCAATGGGAACCCTTAACTCTGGAGATTGAAAAGAATGTGTTGCAAAGGTGCAGAGGCTGGTCAACCTCACAACCATGTTGCAGAAACCTACTTTAATTTCCACTTGTTGGTAAGCAGAAGGAAATGCTTGTGGTGGCCGGGTTTGGCAGGGCCAGTAACCATAGATAGCCTTTTAAAGAATTTTTTTCCCCCACTGGGGTTATGCAAAGGTACTTTTTGTTTGTTATAAAGATAAAGGTTACATGTAAAATTTAATTACATATGATATTGCAGGATATTTTTTTTTCTCTTAAGAGAAAAGGATTCAAAGTTTCAACCACCATTTTCTGACCAGTTTTCATTCTCCTCTGAGTTATCACACCCAGTTAATCAAGCTTTGCAGCTCTACATGTTTACCCCTAAGGTAAACTCAGCCTGATATTTACATCAACACCCTTGGCTGAAACTATATGAGGCATGAATCATAGCCTCTGTGGAATTCTCATCACAGCTTCTGGTTTGAAGGACATTACACAACTCTTGGCAGACTTGAGCTGACTTAACTGTGATCAGCAATCCAATAACCAGTTCACAAACAAACAAAACCAAAAAAACCACCCAGCAAACAGCTAAACAGCACTGTTGAGCTTAACTGCAATTGTGGATAGAAGCGATAGAAGTGCAAGAGGCAAAATCATAGGCATGATTACACACCCACAAAACTACAGCAGAGAAGATGAGTACAGGACAAAGCTTGTCATTAGTAAGTTACAAAGCTTATGATTGGTAGCAGAATGTTTCCTGGGTCTCTCTTTTATTACTAACCCCAATTCTAACTGACATATTTTGCCCTGAAATTGAAAAATCCTTCCATCACACGCTCTTCATTTCGGAGAGATTTGCTCAGACATTTGCAGGAAAAAGAACCTTAATAAATATAATTTTATAGTATACCCACTAAATACAGCAGCTTCCTCTTGCAACAGACAAATGAATTTACTGTTCCTGTAGCTCAAGGTCTTATCTTATGATATTTTAAGACACACAGCAGGTGATGCCTAGTTGAGGAGCAAGTGGAGAGTCATTGCAGTGTCATGTAAGAGGACATTATCTCCCCATAACACATTTGAAAAATGCATGCAAGTATGTCTGTTGGTGCTGAAGCACAGACTGTAAAAATTCAGTCACTTTCAGGACAAAGATTCATTCATCATCACCAAAACACCAGTTGCGATGGCCCTAGTGGGAGTGATCTGTGCCATGAAAATGAAGGGCCAATAGACCTGAGGTTTGATACTGCTGCTGTGATCTTCCTGCTCCTCCCAGTTTGCTATTTGGGAAATCCAGAGTCAGAAGCTATAGCCTTAAGGAGAAGAGAGTTATCAATATTCTTTCATGCAATCAAGAATGTTTTTATGGCTTAGAGGAACCATCTCATGCTTTTGTGCCACTTTACTGAGCTCTGCTACTGGTTCACCACATGAGTCAGAAGTGGAGGAAGAATTATTAGGTACATCCTATATAAATACTGGAACGGGTAAAGAGACATTTTCAAGTGCACTCATCAATGAGACATAATTCAAGTGCACCATAAATTGCAAAAATTAGGTCACAAATACATTTACACTCAACACCGCTTGGCAGGCTCATCATCATCCTCCTTAGAAAAATCCCGCACCCAAGTCTTGTATTTATATTTATTACCCTTTCCCTTCAGAGACATACACGAGTTATCCAAATACATGGTTCATAACCTCAGGGACCACCAGGAACTGGATTTTCCAAACAGTAACTGCTCAAGCATGTCTCTACATTGGGTTTAGGCATCTGTTGGTGAATGCCCCATTCTGACATAATGTCATTTGATTTACATGCATGTCTTAGTTCCCACAATGTCTCAATCTGTTGCCATCAATAATATCTTACCCCTAAGACAGGCAGTGGGAAGGAAAATGAAACTACCCTAGAGTATTACCAGGTGAAAAGGTAGTAGTCTGTTTCCTCACCATCATTTAGAACACAATACTTTCACCGAAAACCCACACCCAGCCAATTTGTAAAGACGTCACTCCTGATCTAATGCTTCACAGGCAGCATGGGTTCTCTCAGGGCTCACTATGCTGCAGGAGCAGTATACACACCAAATTATCATGGCTATGATTCTTAAGTGGGACTCAGATGGAAGAGACTTGAAGGAGAGCAAGTGCTCTCCTCAAGCTGCCAGAATGCCTGAAGTGTCCACCTCAGCATGAAGCAGGAGCAATAAGTTTTGTGACTGAACTTCTGTGTTACTGAGAACAGAAGCAGAAACATAGAACCTTAATGGTTGGAAGAGACCTTTAAGATCATCAAGTCCAACCTTTAACCCAGCACTGCCAAGCTACTACTAAACAGTGTTGCTCATCACTACATCTAGAGGCCATTTCTTCTTTTCCTATTGCCCGTTACTTGGAAAAGTGACCAACCCTCACCTCACTACACCCTCCTTTCAGGTAGTCGTAGAACATAAGGCCTCTTTTCTCCAAACTAAACAATCCCAGTTTCCTCAGTTGCTCCTCATAGGGCTTGTGCTCTAGGCCCCTCACCAGCTTTGCTCCCCTTTTCTGGGCACACTCCAGCACCTCAATTCCTTTCTTGTAGTGAGGGGCCCAAAACTGAACACAGCACTTGAGGTGTGGTCTCACCAGCACTGAGTCCAGGAGAATAATCACTTCCCTAGTTCTACTGACCATTCCTGACACAGGCCAGTCTGCTGCTGACCTCCTTGGCCACTACATTCACCATTACTCTTTGGGTCTGGCCATCCAGGCAGTTTTTTTACCCAGTGAAGAATATGCCCACCCAAGCCATGAGCAGACAGTTTCTTCAGGAGAATGCTGTGGGAAACAGCATCAGAGTCTCTACTTTAATTTAGGTGGATAATACCCACACTTTCCCTTGTCCACTAAGCAGGTCACCATGTCATAGAAGGAGGTCAGGTTAGTCAAGCAGGACCTGTCTTTTATAAACCCATGCAGACTAGGCCATCTCACTTGGTTGTCCTGTATGTGCCACGAGATGGCACTCCAGATGAACTGTTCCATGACCTTCTCCAGCACCAAGGTCTGACAGGCCACACTGACAGGCCTTTACTAACACTTCTGCTCTACAGAGCTGGCTTAAACACACACAATGCCAGGCCACAACAGTGGTCTGTCCTGTGTCCTATCTCTTATCACAAGATAAGGGAGGAGCTCCCTCCCTTATCCACAAGATTTATCCTTATCCTTTGCCTTATCCACAAGATAAGGTAAAGGAGTTCCCTCCTTTGCCTTAGCTCAGCTGCAATTTATCTGGTGCTGCGCTAAGCAACCTAACAAAAAAGTAAATTTTACCTTCACAGCCCTGGTGGTGGCATTTTAAGTTTCATTCCACTTTGGATCACTGCAGTTATCCTGCAGACCTGCGTTTGGAAACTGACCGGAGATGCAGTGAGGTCTGCTGTCACAAAGCAGTTTGCCTTTGACACTGAAAAGGGAGACAAACAAGCAGTTATTTTCATAAGAAACCACTGTTTTCTTAATAGAGTATGAAATCCCATCAGCCACTTTATATTGTTTCTTCAGTACCTCAGGCTTCAAAAATTCCACAACAGAATTCTTATTACAAAAATCTTCAGAAGTATTTCATTTAAAACACATTAATAATTAATTGTTTATTTATACAGCAGCACCAACACTGAGCACAATGAATTACAAAAATATTAGTTGCTAAGTGCTATAGCTGAAAAGAAGCTTCAGCTAGAGAAGCTTCTTAGCAACTTCAAACATAACTCCATCTATGGAAGAAAAGAAACCCTTATTTTTGTGAATGCAAACAAATCCTTGTGCATGGTGATCTAGCCACCACACAAAAGGAAGGCTACCTTATCTGTAATGCCTGCTCATACAAATAGGTGGCTTTGCAGGTGCGGGCAGGGTGCCCTTTTTTAAAGGTGGTCATAGTGGGAAGACCAGGTTGTTAAGAATTCAAACTACCAAGCTAATTTGCTTAGTTCAAATCAAAACTAAAGGTTTTTTTTTAACTGTTTTTAAAGTGATTCTGCTATAGGGACAACAAAGAGAGGTGACTGTGATTTAAGTGAGAGTCAACTTAATGCACTGGCACAACTTCCAATTCTTACTAACGTAATCAAAACTACAGTTCTTCACCTTGATAGGTTTGCCACATTTATTTTCTTAGTTGAAGTGGGTTTTCAACATTAAGTCTTTTTAGGACATAGCCCTGGTGTTATTTTGCTCATCCTCCCCGTGATCGGGTGGGCCTGCAGTGAACACCAACTACGAGGTTTCCTTTATTGGCTTGATCTCTAAACTTTCAGTCACAAGCTCTCAACCTGTTTATCACTATTTTTACAAGACAGTTTTGTGCAATCAAGCCATTTTTTACATGTTTAATGACTGTATGAAGAAATTCCATGAACTCTATATAATACCTCATGATGTTTCCAACTGGATCACTCTTTTGTTCTTCCCCACACCCTTTGGAAACTCATTACACCAGGAATGGCTGCCAAGCCTTATTTTTCTGCAAATCATCACATGTGGTTGCCCACAGAAAAAGCAGTAACTCAGTACGCCACCCTTCTTTAACTACTAACTTCCTGCCATATTTTGCTGACTTTATCATGGAGATATATGTATAAACTTTCTTTCCTTGTTCTCCATACTTCAGAAATTATTTTATGGAAGGTTAGAAAAATATCTTACCCGGAAAAGCAATCCTGAAGAGCTGTTACTTCTTCACATAAATTAAGCTACTTCAGTGGGTAAATCCAGGTTCATTTAAATGATCTGTATAAGGTGATAACACCTTATACAGATCATTCACGCTGAATATTTATGAAGAACTAGAGTAACTTGAGTTACCCTGCCACAGGGCAAATACAAAAGTGCCATAAAAAAACTTGCTGTTACCTAGAACTCAGTTTCTCTGCTTTGACATCTTCAGTTGATTCCTAGAGTGCAGCTGGTACACCTTCAACAACCGTATGACAGTGCAATTGTCTTGTCTCTACTTGCTGCTCCCACAACTGACTCTGTCCCACTTACAGGTACCTTTTTTCCTGCAAACACAAGCCATGTGTGGCTCAGCCTTTATCTGCACTAGAGCCTTGCCCAGACAGACCTCAAGACCACATCATGAATAACAACAAATTCAGTAATCCAGCCAGGTTTTAGAGCACTGAGTTTGTTTGGGTTTATTGTTAGGAGTCCCTGAATCTCCTGGAGCTAGCACAGTAGCTTCTGGGAGCCCAGAGCCAACAACCAAAAACATCAGAGCCAGGACTACCCACCAGTGGCTCAGGGCAAGGACAACCACCTTGCACCTGACCCCAAGGTATACTAGGCACTAGATGAAATGACCCAGACTCAATGAGAGTTGTAGGACTTGGATTTTTCCTCCAGTTTGATTTAGACACAGATTTTGAGCAATACATTTGAAAGAAGGGAAAGGCAGAAAAGGCAGCTAAGTGAATAGCTGATCACAGGAAGATGGAACAGTGAGGATCAGGATCCCGTGCCCATTTCTACAACAGCATTACCATATGAATTAATATAAACCGATTAATTTTTCAATACTACTCAGTATTAGCACTGGCATAGCACCAACATGAGCCATATATGGCCCTCAAGTGCTACATATAAAATACGTGTCTCAAATTTTGTGAGTTCTTTTGGACAATATGACAGACAGAGAAGAGGAGGAATAAGAGAAATCAAAATGAGAGCCCAGGTAGCACTTCTGGGATAACAGTTGGTAACAGCAATTCCAAGCCACTGCAGACTCTCTCTAGTGTAGGATATGAAATATTTTTAAATAGTTCACCTAATTGTGGAATACAGAAATCCTTCTCTGATAAGCTTTTTATGAAAGACTTCATTCACAGAAAGTGTTATTGTGAACCTCATATTATATAGTAAAAAGACTGAAAGAGATTAATTATTTATCAAATCCAGTAAGTTCAGACAGTGACAGAATAACCAAACTTCCCTTTCCCTAAACCACCACAAAGTAGGACAACAAAACATATCCCAGAACCTCATGATAAATTTTATCTGTGTAAGCCAAAAGCCAAAATCAAAAAAACACGGAAAAGACTACATCATAGAATCAAGGACACTGCTTCATGTTCTCCATCCTGACCAGAGAAGGAAATTTGGGAATTAAAATTCCATGGTGGTCCAGTGTATTTCATATCCGGCAGGATCCATAGGCCAAATGACAAAAAATATCAGGTTGAGAAATTCCCTTTTGAACACTAATATGATGAGCTATTAAGCATTCTTAGCAAATAAGCAAGTGTTTGATACCGGGAAAAACACTGTGTGGCTAGTTTGGATTATGAAAGGGTACAAAGCGTGAGAAGTATATGATTAGCTGAGTGCACTCTGTCTCAGAACAACCAGTTTTTACCAACTAGGCCTTCCTTAGAATAAAGCTCAGATACTAGGAAGACAGGCTGGCCTGCAGGCTATTTTTGTACACATCTTGTTTCCAGACTAACATGCAGCCTGCACACATACCTACTCCTTGTAAATATATTCAAAGAGCAAGACTGAGGCACCCATGAGAACTCCTCCTTGGACACCCCTCCCATTTTCACAGCTTCCTTCCCCATTGGCATTCCTTTGTGAGATACCTTGCAAAATAAAACACAAGCCCAAACCTGCCTAGTTCCCATTTCTCTTCTCATAACTATTCCTTTAACTTGAGATGCCAGGCTGATTTCTCCTTAACAACTAGACTTGAATTTAAATGCCAGGACAAAAGACACTTTCCTCCTACAAGGCAAGAAGCATTTTAACAAGACTGAAGAACATACACCACACAGTGTGTGACCAGACTTGTTTGTGGACATCTATTCCGCCATTACATGGAGTTTCAAATTAGGTGGCTAATTACCAGTTTAGGAAATGAAAATTAATTTGTAGAGCCCCCAGATCTTGTTCATACCAATAAATACTACCACTGTGGAAGAACTTATGGAGAAGCTGGGGCTTAAAAGACTCCATTGTAATGCCTAAGAAATTTGAATAGATACAGTTTTTGGAGGAAAAACATTCCACCTTCCGATCAATATGCTGGTATCTAAATACCTATATCTCCACAATGTCCAAGCATCTCTGATTAGGAAAGGACCTCAAAACCAAGAAAGTACAAGTAAATCAAACCATGCAGCTCAAGTGAGATTCACATCAGAAAAAAAGGAACAACAACGGGAACTTACATCCTACTACAAACAAACATTCCAAGACATGTTGGCAGGCTGAAAGGCAGCTAAAACAAGAATACTTTTAAATCTTATGTGGAAAAAAACATGAAAGTCATTCAACAAATGACAGATGTCCAAATCCTAAAAAGCAGGTAGCTGTACAGCACCAACTGTAAAGAAAAATTATAACATAACCTTTTTATTTCTCTTATTTCAACTTAAGAAAACAAGTACTAATGACATAAAGAACACATCCTTCCAGATATCAAGGAATATTAATCACCCAGTGTTTGAAATACCTCTAAAAAAATTTATTTTGAACCATGCTTCCTCAAAGAGAAGTTTTGCAATGAAGAAATTACTTTCTACCGCTAAGTGGCACCAGTCCAAGATGGACTTGGTAAGTCACTTTCCCACTGCCCTGTATCCTGATGTAAGAAAAAAAACCCTGTGCAATACAGCATTACATTGACCTTTTTGCTTACCTTTTATTCAAATAAGAGAAAATATATCAAGACAACCACTCATAAGAAAAAATGTGAAAAACACATTAGCAAAATTAATATTTTATTAGAAGAGAAACACATTTAAAAAATATAAATGAGTATGATTTGGTATAAGCCTTTACATCATTTGAGGTAAGACAAATTTCCCATCTCCAGTTTTCAAATGCAGAATCAGTACATTCAGCTAAACATAAAAGCCAAAAGAGTAAACAGTGGTTATTTGCAGCCCTCTTGTAATTAGATACTTTCAGGACTTTTCTCTGAGCATTCTGCAAATTGATGCAAATTCCACCCCATGGCACAGCAGCATCTAACATTGCATTTTATTCATTCACATTTATAACATGTGTCTACCTTGAATATCCGTATTTGTAAAACATATAGACGAACACAGAATTTCTGTGAACAAAGGTCTGAAGCATAAGGAAAAAATATCTAAGTATCCTCTTCAAAGGAGCCTTCCTTCCTCTTACACAGAAAGAGAAAGATGCAACTTGTAGCATATTTAAAGTTTCATCAGCTTGTGGTAATCAGACTTTAGGAAGAAGTAACTCAATCCCATGAGGTGTCTTTAATTATTAAATATTTTAAAAGGGAACTATTTCCTCAAAGCCAAATGGTTACCAAAGTAAGGTACTCTATATTGAACATTCAGGAGACTAAGGGCCATTATAGACCTTAAGGATAGGAAGGAAATAACAGAGAGACCTTTGAAACCATGAATGGCAAAAACGGAAAACAGATAATGAATGTTCAGTCTTGAAAGTACATTAGCATCAGCCAGCAGCAAGCTGGAAGCAAAAGGACACATTTCCTTTTTCAGTGCATAGTTGCAGTCTGTGGAGTTCCTTGCCAAACGATGTAAATCACAGAAGTTTATGGAGGGAGGTTCAAAAAGAGAGAAAGATAAAGGTATAGAAGAAACACTGCTGCACTTCTGACAAAAAGAGGTTCTTCATCCACAAATCAGTAGGGTTTGGAAGATTATCTCCAGATGCTTGAAGTGTTTGAATAGATCTCCCGATTCATCTGGTATCAGCTACTGTAACATGAGATACTGAGCTAGATTATTCCTTACTCCTCCCCACATGACAAGGCAACATCCATGTTGTACTGTACATCCCTTGGGCTTTTGTAAGAGCAACTGTCATCAGGAATGACTTTTCGGTGTCATGTATGCTACTCCCTTCCCAAGAGGACAGTTTCCAGCTATTAGTTGTCATTATTCCATCTCGAACTACGTGGCTTTCATACACAGCAGCCTGT
>VZTM01032446.1:0-29549 GCA_013400555.1 Jacana jacana
TGATTGTAAAAGTAACCCACAAAACAGGTTTGCAGATCTTCCTGAAAGGCAGACTTGCTTATACTATTTTCTTTGTTTGAAACTTTTCTGTTGGGACTAAAACACCGCTCTGGCATATCTTGCTTGACTGGCTGCCACTCCAGAATGGAGGGGGTTTCTACAGTTTTTTTGCCTGAAGATATATCCCTGAAGACATGTTTTATTTTCTAAGGTAATTTATCTGCTCTGAGATGTCTGCAAGCAGCTAAGGCATGGGCTTGATGCCAACATTGGACCCTTATAGGCATGAGGTATCTAAGCCTACAAACATTCATGGAGTACAGAGCAGTTTAGCTCTCCTAAAGCAGACACTAGCTAAGAGCTGATTCAATCTGTAGGACACATTGAACAAGAGCTCAATCCAGTTTGATATATGTAGGCAGCAACTGGTGATTGAGATGCTTTAGTGTATATAATACCTGGCCTACAAGTCCAAGGCAAAAGGTATTCTCACAGATCATGATCTAATTGTATGTGCCAGCCCTA
This sequence comes from Jacana jacana, assembly GCA_013400555.1. Lineage (NCBI taxonomy): Eukaryota > Metazoa > Chordata > Aves > Charadriiformes > Jacanidae > Jacana > Jacana jacana. Next base: position 526 of record VZTM01032446.1, read on the forward strand.
TGAAGGTATCCTGCATAACTTTAGTTTGTTAGATGTCATGAAACACCATCTAAATCAGGTGTTAGCTCTTCATTTACCAAGGTATCTTAATCTCAAACTGACTTGCAACCCACTCTTCTAGCAATTTAAAAGGCTTTATAAGTAGCCATTGGTGAAAGTGACAGTAGTGAACAGGAAGCTTGACACAATGCAGAGGGAAATTCAGCCTTATTCTTAGACTCAGCTCTTAAAGATACAACATTCAGGTAGACAAGAAAACCCATCACAGTGTCATTTATTATATACTAGTGCTATGCAGTAATTCAGACTTTCAGTAGATTCCTGACAAAGATTTCAGGGGCTTCCAGTAGCAAAAAACGTTTTTAAGTTACCTTTCCAAATATAATGACTGTAAAAATGACAGCGTGTTCCTGATGACTGTCTTACTGTACACACACTCTCTTTTCCCCCCTGTCTTCCTGGCAAGAAATTCTAAAAAGCTCAAGTGATAAGGAACAGAAATACATTCTTTGGATTGTTCAATAGGTCTTGCAAATAGAAACATGAACTGCAACAGATTACAGGCTTATTGCTCCTCTGTGCACACTTATGGCCATTAGTAACTTCACACCCTTGTACCTGCATTATTTTCTGAACAATTGTGTTGACAGTTTAAAGAACTTTCTCACTAAATCAATCTTATTTTGTTCATCGTAATAATAGTTGTAAGTCTGGTTAAGCTATTCCCAACTGTTTCACTTCCTATTTGTTGGTATGAGTCCAGTTTTCTGCTTTGAACAAACACCACAAAATCTTAAACCTGTACTTAACCTTCTGTGATGCCTTTTTATTTATTAAAAGCTGTGTTTCAACCTCAACTATTAATTCTATATCCAATGTTCACTATTCTCATATGCTTGGTCTTTTCAAAAACATATTCCATCTTATGTCTAAATGCCTCATAGCACCAGCCTTCTTTGAGGAGTATGCTGTCAGTCTGCCCATGATACTGGGGCCACACTACTGAAGTATCTGAAAATACAGGCTCTGTATGGGGACAGTGAGTGGCAGAGCTTCTCATAGCCCTATGGAAATCAGTGTCTCATGTTGCTTTTTAGTTTTCTGTCTCTTCCTCTGCTTCAGCTGTTTCCTTTTACCTTGTCTCACTGTCAAATCCTGCATGCTAGCAGCGTATGTACTTATGTTTTCTCTCTCTCCTGAGTCTTGCACTGACTTGTCAAATTATGCTGTAGAGCAGATGTCAGCTACATAATTTTTTGCACGAACGATCCCCATCTGAAGCATATACTTCTGTAAACCTCATCAGAAATTTTGGCTCTTCATTGTGCACTTCTTTAAACTCTTATGCTTTTCTGTGGAGGTCTAGAATGAGCTCTCTGTAAGTTTTGCATGTTTACTGGTGAAAATGGGTGTAAACAAAAAAATGGCTGTAAAAACCCCCTATTGCTGAGATCACTTTTAAAAATTATTATTTATTTGTACGTAGCCAGGAATGCGTGGAGCTTTTTCTATTCCAGTCCTCTTTAACTGCATGAAGTGGTGTTAAATATAAATTGTGCAAGACCCTTGAACTCTGGCAGCATCCTGCCAGAAAGCTGTCACTGCTCCAGAGTTTTGCTGTGGACAGTTTTCTGAATCTAACTACTTGGAGCAGTAACCAGAACCAGGATCTCACCCTTTCTTGGAGCATAACTTCTCATGGACCCTTCACCACACTCCTCTTTGCAGTTTCTTACTCTCTCTGATTCCTGGCTGAATAGTGTTTTATCTCCAGGGAATCCCTGGTCTGCTCATACCAGGGGAGATGAGATACGGGTTGCCTTTGTTCAGGCTCAGTGGGACCTGCAGTTACAAGCAATGAGCTGTTTCTTGGAAGGCAGGCGTTACAAAACTTCTTTGTCAGGCCTGCATTTCACTGAGTCTGGTTGTGTCCTGCTCTGCCTTTGTACTATGCTCAGAATTTTCAGTGCCTGATAACTGAAGTCCTTCAAAAGCCCTGAAGCTCAGTAGCTTCCCAGGGGTCCGTGAAGTGAAATGGTTGATGCTGAAGACCCAGCGTCCACTCTATAAGCATCTAATGGCTCTCTTATTTTAACTTATGTGCTTAACTCTACCTAAACTTCATTTAGATATGTCCTTTATATGAGTAGAATTGTATAAGTTTTCCAGTGGTGTCAGCTGCAATTGCAAATTGCAATTTTTTTTTCATAAACCATGACATTCCTTTACTCAAGTAGCAGTATTTCTGCTTAACCATTTCTCTGGGTTGTTTTAAAATCACCTATATAGCGACAGGACAAGAGGGAATGGTTCCAAGCTGCAGCAGGGTAGGTTTAGGCTGGACATTAGGAAAAAATTTTTCACGGAGAGAGTGGTCAGTCAGTGGAATCAGCTGCCCAGGGAGGTGGTGGAGTCCTCATCCCTGACTGTGTTTAAGAGTAGATTAGATGTGGTGTTGAGGGATATGGTGTAGGGGAGAACTTGTAGAGTAGGGCTGATGGTTGGACTTGATGATCCTAGGGGTCTCTTCCAACCTAAATGATTCTATGATTCTATGATTCTAAGACCATTCTCAGCTTTTAGAATGGGCCTAATTGCATGGAAGTAGAGAAATTCAGGCTTGGAATTTAAACATGAAAATTATTGAAATGCTTGAATAAATAAATGCTGGAAGAAAAAAAATAAGATGCTTGTAGTTTAAATGAGGTATCAACCAAATGTATATGCTGTAGGCATGGCCAGAGTAATGACTACTGTGTACACAAGCCGAGTAAACAATTATCCAGTGTATGTTACCTGGAGTTTAATGGCATGGCCTTCAACGAGGCCAAGTGCCAGGTCCTGCACTTGGGCCACCCCAACCCCATGGATGGCTACAGGCTGGGGGCAGTGTGGCTGGAGCTGCCTGGCAGAAAAGGACCTGGGGGTGCTGGGTGACATGAGCCAGCAGTGTGCCCAGGTGGNGCGGAGTTATAGAGGTTATCCTTTGGACTCAAACCACTGAATACCTAAATATTTGGATGTTTCTGATTTTGAAATTACCTGAATAAGATGTATGAAGAGTTATGTCGGTTGTTAAAGAGGTCAACAGATCCTGGTAAGTGAGAAAGGCAGTCTTTGGAATGAAACTATCATAAATAATTGCAAATCACCTCTTTCTAGCTTGTAACACATCTGTGCCTATGATCTTAGCTCTTAACATCACATAATGAAGCCCTCTACATCCACCTCTTCCATTACACATCCTTTTTTATTACCAAATTTTAACTGCAATCTTTTATTTGTTATGGAACATTTATTTCTATACGGTATTCTCCAACTCCATAGTTCATCTGTAAGTTTCTTCATCATTACTTGTATCAAGACTTTTTACCCATCTTCTCTATGACTTTCAGGTGTGCAGCAAAAAGTTATTTCTGGACAAACCAACATTATTAAAAACATGTAGGTTTTGTACGCATTTCCGTCTCTTCATTAAATGACTTGGTGTCCACATTCTCAAGTACTTTTTCTCACCTGTAACTCAGAAGAATCAAAACCTCTTTCCTGGACCTCGTTACTTAGTTAAATACAAAGTGTCTGCCTTGCAGATTGCTCTAGCTAACAGATTTCTGCTATATGATTTCTTAAGATTCTCCATCTTCTAGTGTCACTAGTAGAAGCATCATGAAATATTTCCTCTCTATTCCACATATAAGCAGAATAGGGTTCTCAGACTCCTGCCATTTATTTTACTTACAGTACTCTATAAGATCCTTAAGTACATTATGCTAGACTGTATTTTATCTTTCCAAGTGAAATGATACTATACTGTTCAAATTCTGCATCTGCATTCACTCATGGTGTGAACTCCCCTGCTGTAGTATAGGGGAGTAGACCTAAGTCCAGCTGAATTGTCCTGTCCTCACCAGCATTCAGATAATAATTTTAATGATCAGTCAACAGTGCTGGGAAAGTGCTTTAGAAATGTAATCCCTCTAGTCCTGCTGCCTTCAGCACCTTTGCTTTCCTTGGAACCATAAGAAGTTGCAGAAGAGTCTCATATTACTGACTAATTTTATAATAGCATGTAAACTTCAAAGTCACTAAGTTTAATACATGGGATAAAGTCACCTCTCCAGTGCCTGGCAAATGAGAATGGCTAAACATTTGCTTTCAACACTTAGGAAAGAAACCTCGGAGTCATGATGAAAAGTTCAGTGAAGAGATCAGCTTGATGTTCAGCACCGGTTAGGCAAGAAAAGGGAATGCTGGGAGTCATTAGGAAAAGAAGAGGCGACGACCCGAATGCCCAAATGTATTATGCCACTATTCAGTTGATGGCATGCCTGTTCTGTGCAGTTCTACTCTCAAAATGGTTACAAGAGAACTTGAAGATTCAGAGAAGGGTGAAGAGAAATTCGTGAAGGGGCTTGTGAGGAAAACTAAATAAAGCTTAGAAAAGAGACCACTGAATGACAAATAATAGAAGCTCATTTTCATAAGAGGTGTAGAGAAACTTGGAATGGAACAATTTTCATTTTGTTTTTCCTTAGAAATAAGCAGAGGGAAAACAGACATTGCAAAGCAGTAATTTAAATGCACTAAAAGCAGTGCTTTTCCATAATACAGTTAATGGCGGAACTTACTGACTAGAGCTATGGAAAGAAAATATTCTCATAGTCTTTCCCTTAGCATCCATCGTGGTCAATGCTGGAAACATGATAATGGGCTAACAAGTAAATTCGTGTATTGTTTACTCTGTCACTGACATCTCAAAACACAGACACAGTCTGTAGGAGTAAAGAGACCATGACGTCTCAGCTATTAAGAAGAAAACAGTGGGGAGGGCTTGTTCTTCCCCCTCTGCTTCTTGGAGTGACTGGACCCCAAATAAGCTCACAGAAGCTGCCTGTCTTGTTGAAATAAGATAAGCTGTTGACAGGATCAGAATATTCGTGCAGGTACCAATGATGAGGAAAGGCATTTCTTTCCCATGTTGCTTTCAACAACTTGTCAAAACCCAAAAAGTAATAATCACAGGGGCAGTTCTGATGATTGTCTTGCTCCTGTTTTACTTCACTGGTTATAGCTGATCAAGAACTGAAAGGGAGTGGACCTGCAGGACTAGCAATGGCAGCCCTTATGGGCAAAAGAGAACTTGAAGTGAACCTGAATGAGGCAGAATGCCTGTGCAGTAGGGGTGTCTGGCAGCACCAGAGCTGGGGAACAAAAGCACAACAGTGAGAGAATCAATGCTCTCTTTAGAAATCTGCAAGGAAGCTTCCTGCCCTCCTCCAGGGTTGTAGCTGCACTGTATTATTGGTGATGCTAACAACTGTTTTCCCAGTGTATTGTTACTTTGGCAGAAGAGTGCTGTTGCAGTATGTTACATTTACACTTTCCTTCTCTGCCATTGGGTGCACTGGGTTGTTTTTTTTACTGCCATAAGTTCACAGTTTTTATTTGAATTCTTATTCTGAGCACAACAGCTGAATTGTTAATGCGTGGAAAAGCATTACCCAGAATTAATATGATTGCATTCATGCCATCCACTACCATCTTCTTGTCAGCCCTTATAAACTTAATTTATACTTATTTTGGACTGACCTTTTCTCTAATTGGACAAGAGAGCACTGAGGAATATCTATGTGCTAAAAAAGTGCCTTACTATAGTGAGGCAAAAAAAAGGCAGTCTTCTGTAAGAAGTGTCTTGGAGGAGACATATAATCAAGACCCTGACCCTCTTGCAGGAACAGTTTCTGCTTTTGTGTCCAGCCTAAACTCTTTTTAAAATGTATGTATTTCTGTATCAAAATACTGATTGAGCAGCTTTTTCTTTTCTTTTGGTTCTGAAATACTGATTACTGTCATTCTGGGTTGATTTAAAAACTGTCAGCTTTAACTGTGCTGATGGTTGCATTCCTTTATGAAGATGGGAATTGCTGGGCTAGATAAGGGCTAGTAGGGTGCTTTCACTCCTGCCGATGATCTGTAGCAAACAGGGCAGAAGAATATGCCAGAAACCCCACCCTGCAGGTGTAAAGTGGTCTTCATTCTAATCCTTTCCTTATTACTTAGAGATTGGTTTAGAGCTTGAAATGTAGGAATTTATATCCTCTCTTTTATTTTTTACATTTTTTAAATATAACAAATTGATTTTTGCATATGAAGCCTCGGCTCTGCCTTGTGGTCTATTCAAATGCACAGCTGTGTCTGTCCTAAGCTTCATGCAGATCAATAGGGTTCAGCAGAAGGGCACATTGCCCATTTGTACAACTCTCAGTACAGGATGGCAGCCATGGCTTCAAATCAATGATTTCGGTTGGAGTTGCAGTTCATGCAGGATGTGCGCCTGCTGGAAGTGTTTTGACGCTTGCTTAGGAGTTATTCATCCCTGCCAGGCAGCACTGCTGCTGAAATGAGGCTTTCTCCCTGATATCCTTTATAAAGATGAGGGAGCTTAGTGTACTGCTGCACGCTGCTGTGGGGTTAGCAAATAGGTCACGGCTGCTGTGCTGGGGAAGAGATGCTGTTTATCCCTCTCCAACCCTGGAGGGAGCTCAGGGTAACTAAAACCACCAAGTAACAACCAAACATGACAAAAAGTCAGTTTGTTTCTGCCCCTCAGCTTGCAGTTATCTGCATGGAAGAGAGGATAAGGTTGGTGCTGCGGCAGCCTGGGACGGCTTTTTGTTACGGTAAGTATGTAGTGATGGAGCCCAGTCGGGGAAGTTGCCTCCACCTTGAAACTTCACATTAACAAAACCCGAAATGTGTTTAAGCTTCTGTGTAAAATTTTGGTAGCACTTGCAAGAGCAGAGGTTTCTGGGATGTGTTTCAAAACTGAGGCCAGTTAGTCAGGGGCAGTTGCAAGCCGGCAAATCATGTTACCTTTACATTCCTGCTTCACATTCAACATCCAGGAAAAGGCACACAGTATCAGAGTATCACCAATATCCACAACCAGTTGCTGGAGTCAGCTTTCCATTTAATTAATGCCACTCTCCTTGTCAGTATTTATGAAGCAAAAAAACCAATCCGATCTTAAAGCAGAACAGGGTGGGGGGAGCTCAGCAACTTTCTAAGTTGATCTAACAAAACATGGATACAGAGCAAGGAACAGGAGACCTACTGCACGTAGGCATGACACAGGTTCAAAGAGATCAGCGTGACACCTCGAGCTGCTCAGCTCTCGTCATAGTTGCCTGTCAGCTTTTTGCATGTGTTTACAGGGTACATTTTGCTCTAGTGCAGAATGAGAACGAAATTCTAAATTTTAATGCAGCACGTATTTTTGATTGTCAGCATTAGTTGCCAGAGGAACAATCTGTGCATTCCATAATCTGCTATTACTCTGAGCAAGTAAGATCAAGCAAGGGATGATTAGAATCATAGATCAAAACCTGGTACACAGAAAGACTTGAACTTGGTGTTTTCATTCGTTGTACAGGGATTTCTGTCACAGAGATTTTTTTTCAAAATAACTTGTACATCGTTCCTTATGAGATATGGCAAATGTCAAGAAAATCTAAGTAAATGTTTGAATTTTAGAAGATATGCTATAGCTACACAGTGTAAGTATAGAAGAAATATTGCTGTAGCATTCCAAATCTGACTGCATGTTTACAGGCATCTCTCCTTGACATGGTTAAATGAGAGGTTTAAACTTTTAAAAAGTCAGTGTCCTCATGATCTTTGTCTACCCTGTTTAAAGAGGGGAGCTAAAATAAAGTAGGCAAGAGAGAGTGAGGAATAAGACAATTATTACACAACATTTCCAAAGACAAGGGACAGACAGCTGCTACACCTGTGGTATTTTCCCTGTGGAACTATATATATTGCATTGTTACAAGTGTAAGTGCTCTTATGGAAACTTACGCTGGTACATGGCTTTACCGGAGACAGTCTTCACTTATTTCAAATAGTAGTATACATTATAGTCTCATTTTTTCTTCCTACTGGCATAAACTGTAGCATTCTTGTGAGATATTGAAATGTAGAAGGATCTGGGAATGCTGGTGTTTTTTCTTATCTATTGAACTGGTTGCATTTTTTCAAGTCTGACATAATAAAAATGTTAATAAAAAAAAAAGTGTTCTTGTCTGAAATTACTTCTGTTCTAGTACACAATAGGAGAGTGTTTGATAACCCTGCTCCTGTTTGGAACAAAAGCAAAATAAAATCAGATCTTTATGATCAGGTACTCTATGATATTGTTTTTTATTATTTGTGCTGATTGAAGACTTCACCAGGTTGTTTTTCTACTGTTTGAAAAAAATGTCGTAGACATCTAAATAAGTAATATTGCTCAGAGTCTTGAATTTATGCCAATAGGCTACCTAAGGTGAAAGTCAAACCTGTCTGTTTCTGTGCTTGAAAAGATAGATAAAGCTGGAGGTGCAACAAATAAATAATTGATTGTATTCAGGAGGATTAACTTTTCTGCACATGCAGGGAAGGAGGATTGACTTCTAAGCAGAAGGATAAGAAGCTCAGACAAGTTCTAGTATCCTGCCTAGAAAAGCTCTCAGCAGATTACTATGTTGTCATGGTAAGTAAGAATATAGTGTGGTACCATCTGAAGTAATTGTCGTTGGTTCACTTACGATCCTAACAGCAGAAAATTTCTAACTATAGCTGAGCTACAAGTTAAGTCTTTCATTGGCTACACATTAATGTAGAATGATCATGAGGAACATTGAATCAGAAATTAGAACAAGAGCTTTTGTTCTTGTTCCTCTACCTTTTCAATTACAGGAACAATTTTTGATTCATTTAATGTTACCCTTGTTTGATTAGAGTGCAGCCTCTCTTGACCTAACGACATTTAAGGCATACAGTTAGAATGTTGAATATTAATAACTCTAATAGGTGGGATTTGAGACTTCTGTAAATATTTGACATAATTTTATATTTCATTTAGGGGCAAGATGAAACAGTCATGACGTGAAAAATATTTTTCATACTGTTCAAAATGAGATTGCTTTAGCTACAAGCTGAACTGTTGATGTAAACATGATGGAAAAAAGACCCCCAAACTATTTGTCTCTGTGAACATTTAAGGGACAAACAGTAGAATTTAAAATAAGAATAATTGTATAAAAATTAAAATAATAACTTATAAAGTAAAACAGTTCTAAAACTGTGTTGAGATTAGGCTACTGTATCCACACTTGCCTTCCATTATCAGCATCTCATTTTAGAACTATTATAGTTCCAGGCTGGTTTTTATCCAGACTTCTGAAATAGAAAATTTTATACTTTTCCAACTCCATCATTGGGTAAAATCATCTTCTCTACAAACCTTATCCTGGTGGTTTGTTTTATTTCAGTTTTCTGGTGTTTTATGTGAAGAAATCAAGGTAAAGACATTGCTTTAGCCTAACTTCTCCTAAGAAAAGTCATTGAACTAGTGACAGGAAGAATGGACTCAGTCATGGCTTTCCATGTGCATTGCTAACAGCAAGTTAAAAAAAACCTACCAACGAGAAAGATTATGATGAGAGATTATAATTCAGGATACTCAGAAAGAGAAGCTTCTCATAGGCTTTCAGGTACATGAACAAATTTTAAAGCTGAGCTCCTGCCTGCCACTTTCAAATACTTATTCCCAAGTGTTAAAAGTCTTTGGAGTACTTGCTTATTTCTTCTGATAATTTTTTTAGCTTTGTTGACTCACTCTCTCTTTTTTCTTTCCTATGATTAAAATAAACCCAGTGAAATACAAATCATTGTAATAAAGTTATGTATGAAGTATGTAATAAAGTATGTATGTATTTTGACACTTCAATGCTTTGGGCATCATGTGCCATTTATTTCAACATCTTACGTTCAGTGTCAGAATAGTTTTGGGAAAACGGGATGCACAATACAGCCTTGTTTGTAATAAATGTATCCATAACCAAGAGATGGCATTGTATTTATCCATGCTGTCATTTATATTATAGATTACTGTGTCTCTAAAAAAATTTATGAACTATTGAATAAAACATGACATGCAATACTTCAAAGCAGTGTTGCTAATTATTAACTGAAAACTTTGTGCTAAAATAAACTCATGTTGCCTCCTGCTGTATTCCTCTTTTTTCAGATATGTTTAAAACAAAGTAAAATTGCCTGTAGATTTTTTTTTTCAATAGGACTTTCTTGATGAATCGTAATTTAGAAGAAGGACAATGAATAGTAAATTCTTCCAATATCAGACACTCAAGGGAGAACCCTTGAGTTCCACTGACATTAATAAGGAGTAGGGTAATTCCCTCTCACTCCCTTTCTGCATGAAAATAATCCCTTTCTTTTCCATACATGGGAAAGACCTTTGTTACTTACCTGTCTTGTCCTTCACAATTAGCAACTCATTTTTCTGCGCTGATCTATTCAAATGTCTAATCTCAAATGGAGATCCCCTTTCTGTTTTTAATTCAGCTGGGAAAATCATATTTTACATTGAGCTGTATGTTTATTTTCTGTCATATGTTTTTGAATCCTACCATATGAAACTTTGATAAGAGAGGATAGCTTTTGATTTATTTTTTGTTTTACAGCTGTGAAATTACACTATCAGAGGATGCATTATGAAATTGCTTCATAATATATAAATAACTGTTAAAAGTCTAATGAAGTCACCATTGTAGTGACACACAGCATAGCCAGGAACCATTGGTTCCTTCATTCACTTTTCACTAGAAAAAACCCAAGGCGGATTTGATTTTATCAGACAAAGCAGATTGGTTTGTGGATTGTTTTGTTTGTTTGGTTGTTTTTTTATACTTTTTTTGGTGTGAATTATCTTTTTTCTTTTCATGTTAGTATTAAATATAAGGACAGGTTTTGTGTTTAATTGTAAATGAACTGTAAACTGCAAGCTAAATGGGCAGCTTAAGTGCAAAGAAGATGGCAGGTAGGTGAGCTCTCGCATCTTTTCATAGATATTTTGTAGCTTCATTATAATTCTTAGGGTCTTTCAGTTTATGACACACCTGTCAAATGCAAAATATTTTTTTGCTGTGTTTTTTCCCTCTCCAGTGGATGTCCTTGTGTTTATTTGATGTACTGTTAGGAGAGTAGGAAGGGATGCAGCTCCTATTTGTATTCGAAGAGTTTTTGGGTATAGTTTGTAACTACAATGATTGATACCTCTGAAGGAGTTGAAAATCACGAATGTTCACCCTAGATACTTTGTAACTTCTATTTTGCATATATTTTCAAGAGCATTGTTAAAATAATGTAGATTACCTGAGGCAAAGGTAAGGAATACAATACATTAATGTAGGAATGATCTGTCATACATATGAAATAGTGATTGCAGCTGGAGATCAGGTTACGATTCTGTGTTGATAGCAACTGAAAATGTGTAAAGTAACTCATAGCATGGAAATGACTTCAAATCTGATGGACATGAATAGTAATTTAATGTTTTATTGGTCTATTTGGAATTGCTAGAGAAAATCAAACTCTGATGTTTTCACTTGATGCTGTGCCTGAGCTGGGCACATCCTGGGAGTATCCACTGCCTGTTGTCCATTTTGCCATTGCGCATGACCTGAACTCCAAATAAACCTGGGTTACCTAAGAATTCCTTCTGGACAGTCATTTAAACTTCGTCTAAGAAGCGTCCTGTCCTCCTGATGCTGGATATGTGATATCGCTGCAAAGAAGTGATGAAGGGAGGTGGCACACAGTATTGACTCAGTCTTCACAGATGGGAAACACACTCTGCAGTATGTTGCAAATTACAGGCAGCCCCTGAGCCCACCTTGTGAGCTGGAGGGCTCTGGAAACAATAGCATGAAACAGAGATATAACNCTGGGGTCTATTTTATTGTCCTATAACCTCTGGAGAGTATGCCTGCCAGAATATATATAGGATTTTTATTTCTATTCAAACCCCATGCTATACGGACATCCTTGAAAAATCTCAATGCCTCTTGATTGCTAAATTATTTTACACTTGAATAAGAGGAGAATTGTACTCTGGCAATATAAAAACATGTACAGTGAGGAAAATACTTCTGTTTTCTCCTGTGTGATTGCACGTTTTCTCCATTAGATTGTGCATTTTATCTATTGTGAAGTTCACGTTTTTTCCAGAGCTCTTGTTGGGACTTTATCTCTCTTTTCTCAAGCCTGAGAGCTGAAGAACAGTCTAAGCTGCCTTTGTTGCTTGACACAACAATGGCTGCAGTACTGGATATGAAATATGAAATCTGTATTTCTTACAAAACAGGATTATTTTTGTTTGGTTGTTCCCAAAAGCAGTATCTTTGAGCATCTGTAGCTCAGATTTTATTGTTTCTTAATGCTGGAATGTTGAACACTACCCAAGGCAGAGATTTATGCATCCCAGGCAACAGAGGAAAGCAGAAACTGAACTGTGGTTTCATGATGCTGGTGCAGGCAGTTTCCTTTTCTGTAGTGTGAAGCAATGTCATGACACTCTGGGTGGTAATGTGTTAATATGCTTCCAAGTGAAATAGAAACTCTCAGTACAGAAGACTGAGGAATCCAAGCATGAATTATTGAAAAAAAATAGAAAAAATATTAGAAAAATTGTGCTCACCTCAATTTCATGTTTTTAAAATATACCTTAAACTCTCAGAAATCTCTTCATATAACCCACATCCTGAGGATTCATGTAATACACTAAGAAAGTGGTTAAGCAGATTTTATAAACTTTTTTTTTGTCTAGTATGCTTTATATGCAAAGCACTTACTGAACGTATAAGCAATTTCCTGATAAAATTCTTCCATGCCACTGAGCTTTGGCTTTATTTTTAATTTTACTGACTTTTTGAAGCACTTTCATGTGAAAAAAAAGGTTTCTCTGAGATCTCTGGAATATTTATATTCAGTCATCCATTCAGTGAATCAAAAAGAAATGGGCTGTGACTGTGTAAACTTGCCCATGTTTGAAAAATACAAAAGAGAGGGTTTTTTCCTGTCCTTTCAGTCATGTAATTGCAATGGCCGAAAAGGGATCAATGCTACTTCCACAGTACTGACTTATTTTGATAAGCTGCAAATTTTTGGATGGTGTCTTTAGGCAGAAAAGGTGAATCAGCTGACCCAATACTGCACTTAGTATCTGCTCTGCTGTAGAAGTTAGATGGGGAGGTTTCACAAGCTGAAAGTTGACTCCAGAACAGAGAGAGGGCATTTACTAATTTGAGTACCCCAGCACAGGGATAATATCATATCAGACCTCCCTTTCTCTCCCACCATTTCTCTGAAAACTATTAAATGTTTGATGATTGTTACAGGATCAGAAGTTATACACCCACACCTTGGGATAAAAGCCTGCTGCATTTTATCTTTCTTATTGCAACATGTGATTGAGAAGATCTGAAATCCTTCATTAAAGGCAAGCACAAACACAGTGAAAGAAACAGGAAAAACTGGAAAACTGCTGGAAGCACTACTTTTTAAAAAATAGCACAAAAAATTTAAACATCAGGGACTAGAACAAATAGTCCTGTGGTAACAGGGGAAATGATATAATTAGTTTCAGGGAGTAGAAAAATCTTTCTAAGACATACTTAGAATTTAATAATGTAGATATATTAACTGGCCCAACTGATATACGAAGTATATATTTATAAACTTCTGCAGAATCAAAATATATTCACTCTTCTGTCAGAGTTTTAATAGTTTTATTAAAAAAAAATGCGCTGAAGTCAGTGCAAGTAAAAAAGATTATTTGGAAAAAAAAGATCTGCAGGATCATCTAACTTCAGCTGGTATTGCAGCAGTTTAGGAATTTTGCTTACTTGCCTCTTTTACTATAAAGGAAATATCTGATTTATTCTATTCATGTCCTAATAGTTCAATACAACTAGAATCTGTAATGAGCAGTAAAATATTCTTTGTTTATGTAAATGGATGAATCTGGCAACCTCTCCTCTTCAGATAATGGTCATATTAATTATTGTGAAGGACAAACTTTCCTCTTTCATCTTTTCCTTTCAGCAGTTTATAATTTCACGAAATGTAGCCAGCATGCACAAAAAAGTTGCATTGCAGGTATTTGCCTTTGCTCTGCTTAACTCCATGTTGTAAAGCTTTGAACTAAAACTGTTTGTTTCCATTAATGCCTCTATGAAAAAAGAATTCTTGCTGTTAGAAATATTCTTTAAACTCTTTCCTTATTTCCTTATTGCCTTCACTCCTAAAATGCCCCCAAATGGCAGCAAATTCCTCATACCTAATACTCCTTAATAACATTGTTCCTCTATCTTCCTATGGCAATGCCACCTACTCAAATCTATATCTATTACCTTCCCGGTGACATTGTCACTTTTTTGCGTGTATTCCTTTCATCCTCCTGCCCTGTGATGCTGTTCCAAAGCTGTGAAAGAAGAGGGACGTAGACTGATGCTCTGTAACTTCCTGGTGCCCCAACAGACACAGTATAAAGGTAGGACTGTCTGGGAACTAGTTTAGCTGACATTCAGTGAGTCTTTTGTTTTAGGTTTTGCTTTAAAACTTAATCAATTAATCAATGGCCAATTACTCCTCATCAAAGGAGTGAAATTTTGGTGACAACAAAGAGAATAGAGAAGATGGACCTAGACATCAAGTATCACACCGAGGTCTACAAAAAGTAGTGGGATCACAGAAATCAACTCTCATAGGTTTTATTGTGCAAACCAGGCCCTCGCTGATACATTCAAGTCTTACTTGAAATATGTTAAAAACATAATAAAATGAGTAACTGAACTAGAAGAGTTCTGTTTTCTTTAATTTTTCTTTTTAAACTATTGTGATATTAAAGAATACAGTATAAATTTTTAAATTAAATCTAATTTCTAAACTTAACTGGTAAATGTGCTGAGAAAGGAAGCTTACAAAAATATAAAAAAAATCTGCTTTAAAAAGTATAAATATCTGACTTAACCAGAAATTCAAAAAAATATGATTGCAATTGCACATTATGTTAAAGTACATTTCTACGAAGCAATGGAACAGTTCTAGAGATTTCACTTTTGCCACTTTTCTTTGAAATCAATGGCATTCATGAGGATTATTGACATTTAACAATATTACAAATTTCACTTAGATCAAAATATTTATTTCTGTGTGTTTTACTGTTTGGTAATTTTTGCCCAATAATTCTCATTTTCAAAATATCATAGGTATGGTGCTTTTGTATGCTTTTGATAAGTTCGTCAATTATTCTTTTCATTTTAACAACCTGCATTTTAATAATTTGAAGCTGCAATGCTATACAGTTGTTGAGTTGTTTTTCTGTGTGTTGATTATAAAGCAAATATTTAAAAATAGAATAGATAAATAAGAAGAATGATTGACATTCCCATCAAATTTATGTAAATGCTATGGATATTTTTTTATGATTGTCAAAAAGCTTAGACAAAGTCTGCCAAAAGAGGCTACTAAGGAAACTAAGTAACTGGGCTGAGGGACAAAATATTGACATGGAACTGAGACTGGCCATGTCAAAAATGGAGCTGGGCTTGCTTGCTCAATATAACAGAATGTGAAGAATGAAAGGAAAATGCAGACGAACAGAAAATAGAAAATGTGCATAAGGGAGGAATTTTGTCAGTCAATGCTTCAAAAGACATTATTATCTTTAAAGTGACCACAGGAAGCTGCCTCAACAAAAGAACATATTACATTAATTTTGAGCAAATGCAAGAGAATTACATCTGTGTAAATGGCTTTTGATTACATGGATTGTTTAGTTTATTAAGAAAATCTTATTTTTTTCCACAAAATATGGATGCATGAATTTTCACATTGAAATATTCACAAACTTCCATTAATAATGTTGTCAGTAATTGTTTGTCCAGTCTTCAACAATGTGTGTTGGAATAGTAAAAGTTACATACTAATATTATTGGGTTCTAGATCATTGCAAGCTGTCCATGAAAGGAACATGAACAATTCTCAATATTCACAGCAAATCTGAATAATCATAGAATCATAGAATCATTTAGGTTGGAAGAGACCCCTGGGATCATCAAGTCCAACCATCAGCCCTACTCTACAAGTTCTCCCCTACACCATATCCCTCAACACCACATCTAATCTACTCTTANAGCAATGTGCAAACAAAATATGCAAGATAATGATAATTTCATTATGTTCATTACACTGTTAAGTGAACAGTTGCATGTGATTTAGTTTATTGTATTGAGAAAGCCTAGACATGAACGAATAATGGCCATAGGCCAAGCCTTGACCTAGCCAATTTTATGAACAGAGATGACAAGATCCTAAAACAGTGCTTTATTGTTACCAATACTTTACCTATTAAATGGTATTTTCTCAGAGTAGAAATAGTAGATTTCTTTATGTTTAGGAAAAAAAAAATTTAGATCAGTTAGTTAGGGAAAAGTATTTGTGCCCGTATTAATTAAGAAATAAAATACCATATTAAAAGCACTTTTTCCTTCTGCAATATTGCTTTTAGTTGTACTTTAACCTCACAAAATTTAAAAGACTTGCAAGATATTTAGTTTTCTTTATGCAGTGCAGTTTAATCATCTCTGATAGATCCTTATTTAAACTCTTAAATAAGAGATAAAGGCTTTGTGACTTGTTTTTTATTTCTAATCTAAAGTATGAGTCTGCTGATTACAAAAGAACAAGTTGCAATGCAGATAAAATATATTTCATGCAGAAGTTTCCACTTAAATGGAGTGTGCATTCAAGGAAACAATGACACATTGTTCATCAAAATAATCTGCCAATCTTGGCCCATTAAATTGCTAAAATATTCTTTCCATGTTTAAGTTCTTAATTAACACAATGCACTATGTTGTATAGGTCACAGTCTTTCAGTTTTTTATTTTAATCACAAAGGAGAAGCTCAGTCTAGTATCTTCATAGATGTAAACTTTTATTTGAGATTCTAGTGCTAATTTTTCTTCTCTGTAGTTAATTACAGTTTTCTGGTGTTACTTGAAATAAAATGTGTTGGAATGTCATAGGAAATGGGAAACTCCTGGACTTCAGAGCAAAATCTACAAAAGGCCTAAGGTTTTGATTATTTTTTCCTGTGGTCTAACCATTTTGTCTTGATTATTTGGTATATTATATTCACATGAATATTTGAAAAGGCTAGTCAGAAGAAAGAAGTCTCTAAATACTAAGGTTACCAAAACCTTTTTAGTACAAATTCAAAACAAATTCTTAAAATTATTTCAGGCGTTTAGCATCAGCATGCTTGATAAGATATAATGTGTTTGGTTACCTATTTAACTTACTTTAAATCTTACTTTCTTAGACAAAAGCTGTTTGCTAGATCAACAAAGGGCTAAATAGAGCTTTGACCCAGCATGCTGCAGCTGTCCTAGTGGTTAAAGTATGCTTATGCACCTTCTATGAAAAGACCTTATTTACTTGTTAATATCGAAGTCCTAAAAGGTGCTCCCCAAGTATTTATAACTAAGGAACTGGGGGCTGGTTTATGCAGCTAGACAATGTACCAAAATTTTGGTTTTGCAAAATTCTAACCATTTCCATAAACCTCCTTGCTGGTGTTTAAATCTTTCACACTAGGGAGAGGAGAAATCATGACAAAATAAGAAAAGTCCTCCAAAACTCAGTTTTGTAAATCTGAATTGAGAGTAGCATATCTGACAGTCTCTTCCAGTTTAGATACAACAAGACAAGGCCAACTTGTAAATAATAGTTTATATGTTTCTTAAACACAAATATCAAAATATAGAAAAAAATTCCTTCTCAAAATGTTTTAGAGATCACTCATAGATCTAGATATGGGCATAAGAAATGAGCTGACAGTAGATGGTTAAGCTAAATTGTGGTTCAGTTATTTTAATTAGCTAGTGGAAACAGCCACTCTGTATCAAACCCACAGTCTGCTTACTTTGGATTATGTTTAAGGTTGGCTAAGAATTATCAGGTGCTTCTTCAAAAAGTTTAAGCAATTTACAATAGATAAATGTGAAATTGTCTTCCCTTTAAATTAAATCTTTTTGTGATCTCCAGATTTCTAGGAAGCCCTAAGGCAACAGATTGAGAAAACCCACTGAGCAGGAGATCATTTGTATCTAATACTACATTTGCAATTGCTGCAACAGTGCACAAAATAAATCAGCATTCTAGATAGTCCTGAAAGGGCTTGCTAGCGGAAAAAGCCAGATATGTTCCCTCCTGAGACCTCGTGGGCTGTCCCTGACTGACCAGAGCGCTCCTGCTGCAGGGGTAGACAGAGTCTGGCTGCCAGTTTTGCCCATTGCCCAATGTATCTGTGTGCGTGTGTGCACACACACATGCATAGCACAGGTGGGATGGATCTTTTCCTCTTACATAGGCATTTGCAGTAGAATGGCAGCCCCTCCAAGACAGGGTATTTTGCATCAAAGGTTTTCTAATGTGATACTCATCATAGAAAGGAAAGATGTGATCCTGCTGGAAAGGCATTTTGTATTATTTTATTTTTTCGTATCAAATTGGTATAAAATGAGGAAAATTAATCTGGACAATTCCTTAAGTGCTGTTGGTATTTTAGTGTTTTGGTTATAGAAGTTGTTTCTTTCTCCTCCAACGTTCACAGTAGGTAGTAATTCTCAGAAGGAAAAGAACTAAGGAGTAGATCTCCGCCTCTTCCTTCCACATTCATGCCCTCCAAAATTTAAGTCCAGAACTTCCAAGATGTTTGCAATGAGTAGACTGTATTTTCACCTCTTTTCTTCCAGAATAAATTCTGTCAATTTCCATGCAAGGGATGGAAAAAGAAAGACATTGTTAGTTAATGTGCAATTTTGAAGGGCTTTTTTTTTCCATATTACAAAATATCAAGTAGAGTAAGTTCAAGGTTTCCCAGGAGCAAGTCTACATAGAAATTTTCTGCTCAGAGAAGAAGGAAAATAACAAAATAAAATCATTCAAAGGCATTACATTATGCAGTTGTAGCATAGCAGATGTGGAGTCAGAGAGAAGTGGGGGAGTGTTGTAGGCAGGTCAATGGGAATGAGTTGCTCTCAGTTCAAGGTGCATAACGTGGGAGAGAGAGGTTGAGGGTCAGTAAAATTTTGAGGCAGCTGAGACTGAGTTCTTCCCTTGTCAAGATTATTGTCAAAAAAAGGGAGAGAGTCAGGTTGCTCTGGACAAGATGGAAAGGAGAAAGTAAAGATAGTACAGACGTCTACTGCTTGCTGCTCTGAGTGTGTGGGACAGGCAACCGTGAGTCCTCTTACAGCGCGTCCTCTTAATTTACCCAGTCCTGTCTGCAGCACCACTGCTTTAGAAAATGTCAGCTCTTCTTAAACCCAGAGCTTTCTCTGCTTTCCATTTCTGAGTGCACAAAAAACCCTGATATAGTCCTTAGTAATTGCCTAGATACTACTGATTTGAAAGTTATATTTTTAAAATGATTATACATCAATAAACTTGGTTTCTTCAGGTTAAAGATAGTGGTAATATGGTCAGTATGCTTATAATATCTCCAGTCTTGTTCATCTTCTGTCCTTATTAATAAGTTACTTATGTGTTTTAGTACAAATACAAATCCCAAAAATAAAATTCCTGGAGATGCAGTTGGATTTGATACAAATTCTAACCACCAATTTTTGCAGAAGTGTTGATTTTATGTTACTTATCCACTCAGTTGCTATGAAAAATTAGAGAGTGACTCCTTTTGAAACTGTAGAGATCCACATGTATGTCATTTGATACCCGTTTGCTTATAAGAGCTTTTTTAAACAATCAGAGTTCTAATGGACTTGCTGAGTTTGATCATATACTGGTCTTCATTTCCCTTGACTTCATTATGCTTTATATCAATGAGACAGAATGTTAGCGTATCACTACAAAAAAACTTATTCAAAGCATATATTCTATCTAATTAAGAAAGACAGTATTAATTTAACTAAGAGAGTTTGGTTATCTGAGATTGAAATAGACATAACCTATCTATCTACCTATGAATAATTTTACCAAACAAGGTTTTTCAGAGATTCAGTTTCCAAAGAAATTAATCTGATATGATGGCTGAATTCCATGCCTCAAAAGGTAAACCAAGAAAATAGAAACCTGTATTTCCAAAAGTAAGGAAAAAATGGACAATGTCCATAGTGAAACACAGTGAAAGGGATTGCATTGCTTTGCTTCCACACAATAATTCAGTGAATCTCTACTGCTTTTGATTCCTCTGTCTTTTCACTTTTTGGGGGAAAGTATATACAACCAACTGTCCATTTATACTACTACCACAAGGAAAAACCTGACCATTGTAAGACCATGTAAAACTGTGGTATCCTGTATATTCAATATGTTCCTCTCTGAGCGAACTACTCAGCAATTAAACAGTCCCTTTAATCAGTGTAAATGAGGTTTGGTTTTTAATAGACTTTCAGCATGAAATATGTTGTTCTTCTTTTCTGTACAAACCATCTGGAATACAACAGCAGTTTTTGCAGGTGCCTCTCCTGGTTTCTTTGCGAAAAGGAAGATGTTCTACAAGAAGCACATAACTTACTTTAATTAAAATCAAGCCAGCTGAAACTGGTGACATCTCTTTCAAAGCTGGTAAACAGTTATGACATGTAAAGGTATTTGTTTACTGTGAGGGTTACATGTTAGAGCTTCCGCTGAATCAGAAACCAGAATTCAAGCTTTACTTTCACTCAAGCTATTGTGCTCAGAGGAAAAAATATCTATAAAAATAGTTCTGTACAAAGTAAAAACTTAAATCCTAAAAACTGGGTTCATAGCCTTTGTTCGATTACCAATAGTACTTGCTAAAAATAAAAAAGTAC
Source organism: Jacana jacana (assembly GCA_013400555.1). Lineage (NCBI taxonomy): Eukaryota > Metazoa > Chordata > Aves > Charadriiformes > Jacanidae > Jacana > Jacana jacana. The sequence continues at coordinate 21,252 of VZTM01032446.1, forward strand.
ATATGTTTTCTTTTCTTGATTAGTTTATAAAAAACTCTTTATCTCTCTTCTTTCCTCTCTCTTTGGAGGGTGGGGTGGAAGGGTCATCTGACATGTTGATTGGCCAATCTGGCCAAAACCATGACATATGTTTAGATTCTCCTCTTTCTCCTCTTCACTAGTTCAGTTAGGGAATACTTCAGGTGACAAATCCTGCTTTCTTTCCGCATCTCCCTTAACAAAAAAATCTATGGAGCTATATTACAGCAGGATTAAATGGAGACAGCAGTAAATTAGACTCAATGGAAATGGATGTGTAGACACCTGAGATGAAGATCACAGGGAAAGGAACATTCAGCAACTATTGAATTCACCAAAGGAAAAACAAAATACAACCTCGTAAATCAGATCACATGTCCATGGGGCTTCACTAATTGCTCATAACAGTGTACAAAGAAAGCACTTGAAAAGAACTTCTTTGTATGAAGAAGCCTCACAGTGGTTCATAAAGAGAATGGAGCAGAAGATCTCTGCCATTGTCATTAATGTTGTCTTTTAGATCATAGGTTTGGTCAGTTCCTTTTTTTCTCCTTGCACTTCCCTGAAAACATTTTTCTCTTGCATTATTTTTTTTTTCATTTGGATAAAATTTTCTAACACAGACTTGATACTTAAGAGTAAAGGAAAATAAATAATAAATTGTTGTTTGTGGAGGCTCAAAAGCATAGAATCATAGAATTGTTTAGGTTGGAAAAGACATTTAAGATCATTGTGTCCAACCGCCAAAAAAAGTGTCATTAAGATATGAGAAATCATTTGAACCAAAGTAATAGAACAAAGGAAAAGCAGTGATATAAGTGTAATTGTTGAGGCAGTAATAATTAGCAGATCAAGTCTATGATAAAAAACATCCAGACACAAAAAGATCTAAAACCCTAAGTTAAAAAATAGCAATAAAAAAGCAGAGAATCCACAGTGCAGTTCTGCAATATCAAGGCGCAGTCTCATCTGAAAAGCAACAGAGGGTGATCCTTTCCCATCTGACTGACAGCTCTCAGGCCAGCAAATCCACATCTAGCATCTAATCAGCAGAGTATATTAATGCTCAGTCTAGTAGCTCATTAGCCATAACTATCTACTGTGTGTCTTGCCCAATGTATAATTGCTTTGTTATGTATATACTCTTGCACAGTTTCTTTGCTCATGATAAAAAACCCCCAAGCATAAATAATCAGAAGGGGAGGGTTATAGATGGATTTACAATGCAGGTGCTTAAATACCAGTTGATATGCAAAACAGTTCTTTTATAGCTTTGCCAGGCACCTCTATTAGTTGCAGCCCAATGACTATGTCATAGTTTTACTTAACAAATCTGATTAAATTAATTCCACAAAGTGATAAATTCATTAATATATTGTGGAGACTTCATGGAAGTCTAATGCTAATTAGAAAAACTTCAGCAACAGTGCTGCTAATGTTAATGAGCTGAAAAATGGCAATAGATAGTGTTCAGTTGCCTACCTAAAGGAATATGGAATATTAGTGGTTTGGTTTAAACAAAATCAATCGCATAATCACTTAATGTTAGGCTGCATTGGCACACTACTTATATAGAACTGGCTTAGCATTGATGCCAGAGATGTTGAAGCCTTGGCTGAAAGCTGTGAACTTTCACCTGCATAAATCAAACTTGTTTTGAACTTCTACTTAGTTACATAAAGGAGGACCCTGAGAAAGGCACAAACCAGGAGATAAAGAAGCTACTATGGTCAGCAGGGGCTGCCACATGACAAGATGAGAACAGTTAACAGCCCACCTGGAGAAACATAAGGACTCCAAGGAGAAATAAGACCCCAAACAATAAATTAACACGGGATGAAGGGAGTGTGCAAGCTTCACGAAGAGCATGTGAAAAGCACGTGAATGGTGGAGGCATGTAAGGGTATAATTACCAAGGAACGTATTTGTTCTGCATGCCTCTCTGGAGGCACCCAGCTTGAGCTGTCCTTGCTGCTGTATCACTTGAATAAATTACTTTGGAGGGGATTGTTGCCTGAGACTCTGCTATAAGAAACCTAGAGTGAAGAAAGTTTCTTAACACTAATAAACTGGTAAAGTGCTAGACAACCATTTATGATCACAGTGATGGCATCTGGTTGACAGTGTCCTGGTAAAATGTTTTCCTGTTTATCATGTCAGGTTTTCTCAGACCCATTTAGTGCAGATTGCTGGTCAGATCATCAGTTAGTGAGCAGTGCAATATGTGGAGCTGTCTGATGGTTGCAGAGCAGACAGCAAATTCTCATTAAAATACTAAATGCTGTGTCATTCAGCATGACAGTCACAAAAAAAGGAAATGATTGAAAGGTAAGCTTGTTTTTGCCTCTATTCAAATACAGAATCAGAAAATCAAAAATCTCAAAGATGCATTGTAAAATATCCCAGCAAAGTACTTCTGTTTTGTCACAAATGGCTCTTGGGGTGGGCTTAATGGAAATGGCAGGCCCATCAGTTCACTATTATATGTGTGTACTTCATAAGGTGAGGTAAAAGATTTTTATAAACTTTCTCAACACACAGTTCAAGTAAGCACAAGAAAAGTTTCCCATCCTGGAAGATGTGATGCGCAGGGAGGAGATTCAAAAAACTGTTAATTAAATAAAAATTTCAAATAGCTCCTTGAATGCTTAAAATCAATATGTCCCTAAAGCCCCATTGCTGTTGTGCCTCTCTGTGGTGAAGGGGCTCAAATACCATTAAAAAGTGAGAGGAATTCCAGCAGAAACATTTGACGGTTTATGCAATTCTCCATCTTCCATCTCTTATGGAATGACAAGTGAAATCCAGTGGGCAGCAAACTGCAGTACCATATACTATGCTGGAGGCTTTTGAAACCATGAAACAGATGTCACAGTGCAAGGCTAAGCACTGGTGACATTTCTGCCAAAATAACCAAATCTGGAGGTTGGGGTTTAATCACAAATGATTGCTGCTCTTCACTGTTGTATGTTAAATGAGAGGCAGGCCACAGTAGCTGAAGGATGCAGATGTCACCCACCTTCTCAAACTGAAATCTGCCCCATCATGGTATATGATGATATATATCATATATTTTCTGCCAGTTGGTAGGGAAATCTTTGCCGCAGTAGATCTCTACAAGCTTGAGGCTGAAAGTGATCTTCAGAAAGTGTGTTTTAAGGCATGGTTCATGTGACTTTTAAAGCCATGAGGATTCAGGGATGTGAGCAGAACAAAAAGCAAGACATGTGAGTCATCTTTGTCAGTCAGTGAAAGTACTATGGCAGTACTGTCACTACCTGTCAGGGTTTTTTGAGAGAGCTTCACTTCACTTATCTATCCAGATTAACTTGTGGACTGTTCACTTATTTTAAAATGACATGGCAGCAACAAACTTTAAGTAAGCAGCAGTGCTAAGATCTTTTGCTGTCACATGTGATCCTCTGTAGGGCTCCATTATTCCACTAATGTAAGACTGTGGAGAGCAAAACTCCTTACAATAAGACATGATGCTATGCAGCCCCACAAAATCAGTGTGGACAGTGGCATTTTCAACCCACAAGAGACTCTGACCTGACCTAAAGTTCACAGAACAAGTGGGTCCTTCCAACCCAGGGCTGCAGACCTTGTTACTGGCTGCTTTGTCTGCACTACTGGGGCATCTCAACCTGCATCTCAGCATGAGGGAAGCAGCGGTCCTGTCTGTCTCTCCCAGCCATGTGTACTGGCAGTACAATATGGAAATTTGTAGACAAACTCTTCCACTCTGGCAGCATCCTGTCTCACTATGTCTCAATGATGAAGTCATGCAGAGGATAGCAAAAGCTGGTGTAGCTTTTGAGAGATTAAACCAGCATGTCTGGAATTAAAAGGGCATCTGACTTCAAACAAATGTTAATGTGCCCTGTGCGGTTGTCTCCATTCTTCTCTATGGTTGTAATACTTGGACAAATTAACACTTTTCACATCAAGCCTTCCAGCCAGTTCCACGTGAGTTATCTTTCTGCCTTTAATGGTGTTAAAATGTATAGCACAATACAAACTCTAGCAGTACTAAGGCAGTGTTCCTCCAGGGCTGAGCTACACTGGTCCAAGCATCTGATGCTTATCTCAGAAAAATGATTGCTCAGAGCTATTTTCTTGTTTTAAAATGTGTGAACAGCTGAGAGGTCAGCCAATGAATTGTTAACCAGACATGCTAAAAGCAAATCTTCAGCTGTATGGTATTAGCTCTGCAACATGGGATACTGCAGCTAAAAAATGATCCGCTGTGTCAGTGATTATGAACTGATGCTGTCAAAGGCAATGAGCAGAACTGACTGACATTGTGCAGCACAGAGCACTGCAAGGGAAAGCAGGAGGCTACCTCTCATGCATGTAGCTCTTCTGATGAAGGTATCAGGCATATACCTCACCAAATTATCAATAAAATAAGAATCCTCATATGATTAACTAGCAGAAGTCTGGCAATAGCACTTTCTGTATGTACTGTGCAGATGCTTCAGTTTTGAAAGTTACAAAATTGAGCACCTTTTGTTTTCCTGTGAACAGAACACACAATAGAAAGGCTGGTATCAAATAACGCAATGATGTGTCTTTCTCCTAATTCTGTGAAAAGTGGAGTTGAAGATATTGGCTGGGGAGATTGAAACCCTTGGTCAAAAAACTTGAAATATTTCAGTTTCCCATGAGGATCTTTTCAGGAAAAAAAAAATCTGCTCTGATCTGGTCTGTAGAGAGACATGGAGTATATGGCACTTGCTGTAATATTTTTAATAACATTTCTCAGCTGTTGACTTTTCAAATGTTGTGCTTCAACATTCTTCCCCAAAATCATCTATAAATTGACATAAATTTACATTTGCAGAAGAATATTTCCATGGAAGAGAAAAATATTTTTTGATCATTTCAACACAACATTTTCAGCAATCTCAGGATTCCCAGATATTAGTCTTTCATGGACCATTTCTTTTTTATGAAGTAGTGTTAAGTGCTTTGATAACACAAAGAAAATTCAGTTTCTTATCCAGCAATGCCCATTATTTCCTGGGCCATGAATAGCAATACTGATCAAATAACCTTCATACTACATTATGATTTGCTTTTTCTTTCTTGGTCTTAATTTTAACTTTTAAATCTCCTGAGGTAATGGAATGAGTCTCTTGGGCAGCACGTTGCTCACAAGGCTTGTTTCAAGTCTAGTCCAAGATGATAAGGCTGAACAATGCATTTAAAGAATTTGATTAGTAGCTTAAAATAATCCTGCAGTTTCTGGTTCAGTAGTTTGAACAATGGTTGAGGAAACAAGAGTTCCTGACTGCCAATCTCGGCGTACCTTTGCCCAGCTCTCCTAAAGCCCCTTTCTTCTATGTGGGAGAACAACACTGGAATAAATAAAAGGGCCTGCCTAGGAGGAATACTAGATATTTTTATTTCTGCCAGCATATGCCAGACTTTTGACTCAGGTTATTAGCCAAAAATAAAAATTAATTATAGGGATAATTATGATTTATAATCTAGTGAAAGCTTTGATTTCTTTGTTTCAAGAATGAGAATTTAAGATAAGATAAGGTGATCAATTTAGTATTAAGTTTTATTGTTTCCACCAAATGACAAATATAGCAAATTCTGACATGCTTGAAGTTTTTATTTTGGTTTTTGGTTTTGCTTTTGTAAAAAGACAATTAAGATTTCTTAATATTCTCATACTGTTACAGCAGTTTTCCAGGGGGAAGATAATTAAGAAGCAAAACTGCTGTAAATATCAAACCAGAGATTTATAGCATTTTTACATACATTTTACTCAGGAGAAAAAAAATGGATGATATTTACAGGAAAGTTAAAAGAAACTCTCATACATGTTAAAATCCTAATGTCATGCAGACAGTGTTCACCAGAAATTATTCTGTAAGTCTGCAATAATATGAGGAGTTATAGATGAGATGTAATGTGCCCACCAGCATTATAGCAAATGCAATGCCTCCACTGGCAACCACAGCCCTTATTTACAAATTGGTGAAATTATAAATCGGTATTTTTCTCTGACAAAGTTTTGTGCTCTCATTGCACATTGTTTATACAGATATATAGACTCTAAATTTGAAGATTGCTTCTAAATCTCATGGGAATTCATTCTGGAATAGCTACTGAGTACCAGAAGAGGAGGAATCAACCTGCATATGTTAAAGTAGTTGTTGATAAATTTTGCTTGAGGTTAGGTGATGAGCCAGGCTGGAAACTGCATTCTGTGACATAGGAAAACTACTTTCCTCTCCTATTTCAAACTATGTTGCTGTTAGATCTTTATTCTGTGCCTAATATATTGTCTGCTGGTAGCAGCCTTAAATACTTCAAGAAAACAAAGGAGCTTTGAAAAAAAATTACCTTGCTTCATGTTACCTGGTTTTAGATGTCTGAGTTAGAGAGGAATAGCTAGTTGCCATTTTATAAAGACATCACAAAGCTTGTTTCTCATGTCCGTGAAGGCTGCTTAAAGAAGCAGCCCAGAATTAGATGACTAACATGTATTTGCCTGGTTTTGGTACATCAAACATAAGACACTGCTTGAAAAAGGTATATAGATCCCATTAATTAGGTGCAAAAATGCATTATTTAAGGCCTATTTGAACAGTTTGTATACTTAAAATGAATAAAATTGACTTTGCAGTCATACTGATGCTGAAACAATTTGTCCCATTCACTCTGTTGGCACTTAGCTGTAATCAGCTGACATATAATGTTGGAAAAGGGGAAAACGTGTGGATTTAAAACCGGTGGATTCAGCTCATATTTTGTCTTTTCTGCATCCCCTATCTCAAAAGTACAAACTCCCTGATTGTTCCAATCTTTCAAAGTGAGAGACTTTTTAAAGACCTGCAGTTTTGTATCCAGCAAAATGAACAGATTTCGAGTCATTTAAAAATCCAGGGATCAGGTGGTTACAGCCCAAGTTGCTGAAAGTCATACATAAGCTAGTCATGCATCAGAGAACCTGTTCCCTTTCTAGGGATTTCATGACCTTTGTGATAAGTGCTTGGAGCACTTACATGTACGTGTAATAAATAGTGCATTTAATGCTGTTGTCACTACAGTAAATGTTCATTTTCATGATGAATGAATAAAACCATTTTCTGCTCACAGATTTTTTTATTATGGAAAAATACTTTGCTTTGGCCAAACTATTTTCCTTTTCCCACTGACTGCTTGCCATGGTCTTTATATTTTTTCACATCTGTAAGCTTATGTTCTCTTCTCTTGTTGCCTCTCTAAGAAAAGTGGGACTGGTCTTGAAATGATAGGTAAAAGCTTCTTTAAACTGTAAAAGGGATTTAGGCATGAAACATCCATTATAGACGTGTCTAAATCTATACATTGTTTGAAAATGTTAATCTTCGTGAATTCAGCTTGTTTATTCACTAAATAGAAGTTGTCTCCATTATCTTATAACAGTTCTCTGTCTCCCCCATAAAATGTTAAAATTTTGAAATCATAGCAGTCTCTCTAATTTTAGGGCACAATGTATTGATTGTTAAAAATGCATCGAAAATCCTACAGATGCTTGATTACAGCTTCCAGGGGCAATCATCTTGTTAAATTGTAAGTGGCTTAGCATTAGCCAAACTTTAATGTCTCTTATAATAACAAACATTTCCAAAATTGATTTTTTGCATATAATGTGCAGTTTTCTGTAAAATGCAGGTAGCATTTTCAGAAATTATTGACAGTGATAACGCCCACCCAAAAAAACCCACAACTTTCCCTCATTTTATTTTTTTCATGTTCTTTTAACACATTTCTCATAAACTTCAGAATCAAGTGTGAAATATGAACCCCTCAAATAATAATTAAAAATCTTTATATCTGATCAATTCCTTGGTTAGAATTAAGATAAAAATTACAGTAATTTATAAAAAGTCTAAAAATTATGATGGGCCAGTACATTTCCTGTTCATATTCAGGCCACAGTGTAATCAACATCAATAATAAAATTTGAATTGTTTTGTTTTTGTTTTTAAGAACATGGAATGTTCCTTTGAAGCTCAAAACAACGTTTTGAATATAAAAAGTAAACTATTAGCCACCTACCCAGCTCTGATTTATGTAATGTAGTTGCGTGTCAGTAGAACTTTGTTATTCTAAGTAGACTACCTCAAATCTGTATCTGTGGGGAAATGATGCAAAGCTTATTGGTATTAGAGAACCCTACATGACTGCTCTGTACCATAGCAACACCCCTTTTTGCATGCCCTGTGTACTGAAGGTTAATATTAGATATGTCATTACCTGACTGATATTATTTTG
>VZTM01032447.1:5857-16539 GCA_013400555.1 Jacana jacana
TCTAGGACCTAAAGACATTAGCTTTCAATCGGAGCAACATGCAATTAATTACTGGAAAATTGAGAGTTGCAGGGACCAACAATTCAGTTGTATTGTGCATTTCCCATTGTTCTTAACTAGGAGAGGAAAATATATAACAGCTAACAATCTTGTTTCAAGGTGTAGGACTCACACTGACTCTGAATATCAAGGTAAATTTTCCCATTTAGTTAGCGGTGTGTCTTGTATGTAGACATCGGGTATCTTGCAGGGATCCACATTAAGCTCTGTTTGCACTCAAAACATTTTCACTCTGTCATTTAAGTAGTAATGCCTGAAGTGGAGATCAACTATATCAATAAACAAGTGCTCCATATGAGTACACAGGAAGCTGTCCTTGTTGTAAAGTGTCTTTATGATGGGGTTGCATAAATATCTCTTTGTTAGTAAAATGATCACACTTCTAGCTATCATGGATTAATGCATACAAAACTGTGCGTAAGCTACATAGATATATATGTCTCCAGAAATGCATGTCTGCTTACTCAGTGAGAGACATCCAGTCACCTTCTGCAAACATTTTCTCATGACAGAAGTAATTTTCAGTGATCATTGAAAGAAAGTTAAATAACCACTACATTCCATGAGTTCATAGTGTCTCAGAGTGTTCCTTTCATTTCTGCTGCTTATTATTCTTTCTGAAAGTTTCACTTGCCTAAAAGTGAATGGAAATACCATCAACTAAACCTGAGGTGACTTTCACACAATAGCCAGGTCAAAGAAATGGAAAAACCTACTGACAAAGGACATATTTATTTAGTTGAATGAGCACATTCACAAACATGTGCACACTTGCACATACACAGGAGGACATGTGTGCTTACTCTAGCTCCAGCAGGAACATTTGTCCAGAAAACATGTGAAGACTGCATGTGAAGTTGGCCAGTAGTTTCACTGCCATTGAAACTATCTGTCATTATTATGCACATCCAGAGTTCCCCACTTGTTCAATAAGACACTTAAACAAGCAACGATTGTAACATTTTTATGTTATGGTCTATGTAGAAACAATGGAAAACATAGGGAAGTAAAGCACCTGGGTATGGTAGGGAACAGCTGTCATTGTGCAAACATTTTAATCAATCAGCAACATTACCCTGCTGTCTAAAAAACATCATTTCTGACTCAACCTTTCTCTCCTTTAAGGTTCTGAAGAAACTGTGTAAATAGGAATTCTGAATTCTCAGGAACTGACAAATATTTATTTGCTGGTACTTGCCCTTGCAGATGGTTGTCCCATCACCTATATAAATGAGAAGCCTATTAAAGAAAATGTGGCAGATGGCTACATTTCAGGTTCTTCTCACCACAAAGCTCCCACAAAAGCTATATTAGGCCACCCACACACTCTTAGAAGTGGTAAGTAATCTAGTCAAACAGAAGTTCACCATGTTCAAGAATTTTCAGTCTTAGAAAAGAGAAGCAGTTCAGTTAAGAAACTGTAGCGGCCCCCTCCTATTTTTATTTCAGAAGCTTATTTTTTGATTGTGCATTTCTGGAGTTTTTCCATCTTCTTGGTTGTTACAAATCTCAGGTTTCATACTCAGCTGTACCAATATATGACACCGAAAAACTGAGTAACAGACCCAGCAGAGGTAAAATGCTAGGGAAAAAANNNAAAAAGAAAGGAAAAAAAAAAAAAAAAAAAAAAAAAGAGAAAAATAGAAGAGGCCTGGGAAACAGGACATAGTCCTGGGCTTGTGGTTGTGAGCAGTGAGAAACAGTGAATCTGGATTCAACTGCCAAGTTTGCCAAGATGTCTCTTAGGGACCTTGGAGGGCATTGTTAAAGCATTGAATTGAGATCAATACAGCCCAATAAAGATCTTAATCTCATTGTGCCTCTAGTCCCAATCGCCAAAGTAAAGATACTTTGAACCTGACTGAAAAGAAATTTTCAGCAGAAACACCTGTCAGTTAACGCTGTTTCAGCACAAGTCAAGCAGTTCATTGATGCATGTCTACTTCTGACAGAAAACTTTGAAATTATTCAAACAATACAAGTACTTTTCTTTGTTAATATTTCTATTTCTACCTCTCATTCTCCTATATCTTCACTACCCTGCTTTGGTATGAAATGCTATAATATGAGATAAAGCACTACTGTTTCAGTTTTGACAAAATGAAGTATCTTGATAATAAAAAACAAAGCACCATTAAATTTGAAAGCAACTGCTTTCATCCAATGACAAGAAGAAAAACATTGTATTAGAATTCCCCATGTGATAGAAATTCTATTTTCTGTGACACTGTCAGATACTGCTTCTCTTGTCAATCTTTTCCAACTGTTTTAGATGCATCCTAGGGTAGGAATTCTCTTCTGCTCTCCACTTGCACATTTGCTTTTTATCTTCTCCTGGTTGGAGAAAAAGGCCACAGTAAAACCAGGATTCAGATAACTGTCTGGCCTGTAACGCCATTTGATTTTTTCAGGGTATTTTCTGGGTGTTTGGTGCTCACAGCAGTTAGTTCTTCTGGGTTCAACTACCAGGGTAGTGGCTTAATCAGTGAGACTTTCTGAAGCATCTTCTCTACAGCTGTCCAGTGGGATCACTGCAGTCATCTTCTTAACCTGTCAGTTAGCTATTCCCATCAGTTTCTACTTTCCTTGCAGAAAGGAGAGGAGACAAGTCAAGAGCCATAAGCAAAGTCCCAAGGGTATCTGGAGCTTGCTTCATTACTTAAGGCATGCCCATTGGTTGGCTAAGGGAACAAGCAGGGAACATGATGGGATCATGCAAGACTACTCAGGAGCAGGGGTGTCATACAGTTTCCGGAATACAAAACCTTGTGTGAGATTGGTGAAGAAAAGAGAAAACACACAGGCAGAATGAGTCAGAATCCCTTTATTCTCTGGGGACTAGTTCTGTGCCACCTTGCTAGTGACCTCAAATCCCTCCAGTATTTGCTCCTTGGATCCCCACTCAGGCTGATCAGGAGAAAACATTTTTTAAGTCCACAGAAGGAATTGTTCTGAGATCTGGAACTGCCAGTGACAGCAGCAGATCTCAGACAGATCCCTAAAGCAATGCTGCTCCATTTGACTTACAAATCCCTTCACTCTACCTCAGGCAAGCACCAAAGGCATCATGGAGAGCTGAAGCATGGGTTGTTAGCACAAGCCACTCCCCATGAGTACCCCTGAGGGCAGTGCAGGCTGCTCCTGAGATGGAACACTGCCTCAAGTACCCAAAGTGGCTGAACGAGTTTCTTGGGTACCTTTATGATGCCCTTCCATTGCACTGTGCAGGCTTTTAGTAGGGAGTAGTCAAAGTTTATGTCTCCTCTCCAGAAACAGTAGGCAGCACAGAAAACACTAAAGGAAAGACCAGCAAAATAAATCCACTACTCTCCCAATGGAAAATAAGCAGCTAAAAAACATGACGTGGGCAAGTATTTAATTTCTTTTGCCCTACCTCCAAACAGCAATGTCTGTTCTGTGTGAAGTCCTAGGACAGGAAGGCAAGCTGGCAGCCCCTCATCCTGGCTGACACCCAAAAGGAATTGCTCGCAACAAGTCAAATGAACATGGGACAGGTTTGTATTGTAACTCCCTCCTCTCTTTGCATCAACACATGCATCACAGTATTTAGCCTGTGAGAATGACATACCAGGGATTTTCCACTGGTGTAACTTTTGTTCCTGGACACAGGCCTGAACTAATGACTGTCAGTGCAGACAGCAAGCGAAAGAGCATTGGTACCTTTCTTTTCCTGGTTTCTGTGGCTTCATCAACATGCCACATGATGACAATCAGCTTTTTCATTAGCAAATCTGGGGAGAGCACAATTTGGACGCCAGATTTTACCCACAAAGCAGACGGGAGAGCTGGTACATGTCTCTGCCTAGCAACATCACAGCCCACAGAGGAGAGATGACTTCCACCTTGTCACCACTTCACTAGGGTAACAGTTTAAGTCTTAAAAGTATGTCACATACAGGCACAAGTACACTCTGTCAACACACTGAGCTAGCCAGAAGCAAGCCAGAACCAGAAGCCGTATAACTGTGGTTAGTGTGATGCTGTGTCTGTGGCAATAAACACTCTGCAGGGGCAGGCTGGCTCGTGTCTCTGTCCTGAGCACCAGCAGAGCAAAACTATCTTCCTGCAAAAGACCTTGTTGATATACCCTCAGGTAGTGAGACTGTGACACCTTCAGATCTTTCTGGGTGCTGTAACTGATGTTGTACTTCTGTGTCATAGCACCAAAACTGACTTATGACCTGGATGAGGAGAGGGTCACAGTGAAAGCTCCCCTGTACTGTCTTATGACACATGCCTCCTTCCCACAAGCCCCAAAGGCAGGCTTTTGGATCATTACCCACTCAGTCAGGAACCCGCACTTTTTGCCCCAGGCGTCTTGTTTCTAGCCTACCAGGACAAAAGATGGCATGTTCAAGACTGGCAGGCGACACTCTGACACAGCTTAGATTTTCTTTTCAGTGAAAGATGCATGGTGTCCAGCGTATGGTCAGGGAGCCCATCCCCTGCGAGGGTCTGCAATAGCATTTTCCACAGTAGTGGTGGTATCTGGCACTCCCTTTGACACATATAAAAAGAGCCTTGCCCTTCATACTGAAAAGGCATGTCTACAGGCAGCTCCATGGCCTGGACTCATAGCAGCAGAATGCCATTTTTTGTGCAGACTCCTCCAACTGTCTCATGAGGCAGGGTGCTAATCAGTATCCTGCAGGCACTGGCAAGATCATAACTGTCTCTAGTGGACTCAGCACACATTTGGCTGTGCCAAGTTCACCTTTTGCAACCTTTACTTCAAGGTGCATTTTCTGAGCTGTATCTTGCCTCATATCTCCACTCTTCCATTACCACAACCTCCACTGGGCACTGTCCGTTTGCACCATCACCTCTATCAAGGTGGGCTGTGATTCTAAATCCCAGCAACTGCTTGATGGAATGTGTTTGGGAACGGAGTTTGCAAAATCGGCTGTATATCTCAATGTGCTGAGACAGGGCCACCCCTGATTTCTTACTTTTCCCTCATTATGATGCCTCCTTCATCACACTGATGAAAAAACTGTCTCCTCAATGCAGTTTCTGAGATCTGTGCTGCATCTCTCACCCTGACAGCTTAGGAAAAATGAGGTTGCACTGATGTTTGATCCTAAAATAACTGCTGTCTTTTCTCAGACCATGGAGCCTGGAGCAGCAGAGGCACTGTGGCTGTAGTGATGGAGAAAGCAGAGAGAGAAACTATCTCTCAACATGGCCAGGGAATACCTACTGCTCTTGCTCTCTGGAGAGACCTTATCCAAATAGTAATCCAGTACCTGAGTGTCCTTCTCCCAGAATGCCAGCCACTCAGCTCCAGAGGACAGTGACACTCACAAGAGCTTGCAGAAAGATTTGACTTCCAGCAACCACAGAGAAAAGACATTTCATCTGGTGAATGAAAATGTTAGGCAGCAATAACAGAGAAGAAACCTCAAGTTTCAGAGTAACCCTACTGAAATGAGAACAAATGGGATAGTAGGAGTGAGCATTGGAAATGTTAGATCCACTTTTGCCTTTTCCAAGCAAAGGATGAGATTTGAGCTCCAGTCCTCCTTCTCAGACAACATTGACACAGATGACTCAAGCCATAAAATAAGTAAAATTGAATGTACCCTCCTGCTCAAATAACATAGATTTAGTAGAGGCAATACTGCACAATTTGGCCACAGCCAGATGGGACAGCCAGACGTTGTACCCAGATTGCCTCATGCAGTGCTTTAACCACAACACTTCCTCTCTTGTTCAAACCACTTTCCTCTTTTCTGCACCCTGACATAGTTGCAAATCTATAGCAGTGCATACATTGCACAGTGATTTTAATAACAAAACTGATATACAGATATGACTAACTGGGATGATTCCAACCAATAATAAGGAAAAACAAAAGGAAAAAACAAGGAAAGTGCAGTTTGAAACTGCTTATTTGAATTGGACTGTTTGGACAGTTCTAGCTTGACTTGGAGGCAGCAGGACAAAGCCCTACTTGCAGCTTATCTGCAGAGCTATTCTTGGCTTCTCCTTCTTGGTTTTTAATTTAAATATCTGCAGTTATTTACCTACACCATGTACCATTTTTTTTTCTTCTTTTTGAACAATGACTAATTGACTCATGTGAAGGTAAATATTTGAATATATGTGTATGAGAAAGCTTTTTCCTCCTGGACAGATACCAAGTAACACCATAAAATGCCTGGTGGTCATATGTGGGGTTTCATGTGTTTTGCTTACTATAGTTTCTAAGCTATTTATTTCTAAGCTCTGTGAGGTACCAGACATTGACAAACATGGGCTTCAAAAGCAATGCTTGTATGAAGAAACCAGACCTATTATCACATAGCTCATGTCTGAAAAATTCAGGCTGATAACCTCACAAGGCCTGACATGCTGGTTGCATGGTTTGTGTCTTTTGAAGAGTTTTGCTTCCATACATGCATATTAGGGTGTGCATCAAAGCAGGTCATGGTGGATGGAGGCTGCTTCCAGTGATTATGTGAGCTTTTTGCTAGTTGGCACTCACTGGGGTGACCTTCCTTCTTAAGGTCACTAGAACGCTCCCAGATAGCCACGTCGGAGGACAAGTCTGCCATTGCAAGGGCTCCACAGCCCAGCTTAAACAGCAGAAGTGGTCTCCAGGACAGACTGTGAGTTTAACATCTCCCATGGTTTAGGCCAAACTGGTCAATTATGGATGACAGACGCTCTTCCCCCACTTCTCACTCCTAGGAGAAGAGGAGGCTAGATAAAGAGATTTACAAGTTTAGAAAGAACTGAATTACTTTAATGAAATATTAATGAGAAAATAAAAAGGAAATAATGAAATAGGTACATTGTATACAAAACCATATCAAGTTCCTAGGATTACGTCACTGACAGGCACTGGGGAACTCCCAGACTGGACTCAGTGACAGATGGGAATTGGATTCCAGTTCTGGAGTCAGGAACACATGGATCGGGGTCAAACACAGATGAATGGAGAGAGGATGTCAGCCATTGAAGAAAGAGGTCTGACCCTTTAATCCCCCAGCTTATTTACTAAAAATACAGTAGGTGGGATAGAACACACTTTGTTGGTCAATTTTGGGTGACTTGTCCTGTCCAATCCACCCTGTAGGTGGGACCCTTCTACACTTTTCTGTTTCCAACCCTCCAACAGGGCGAATAACAAATTTACCTGATCTTGGTTGTTAGAGCAATAAGTATAAGCAAGAGCCTCCCTGCATAACGTTCCTTAGTATGAAGTACATCGGTCTTATCACTCTAAAAGTGAACAGTTTTCTCCACATAATGCTGTTAATTTCAGAGAGTTAGAGGAAGCCAAGCTAAGAAGTAAAATTACTGAACAGAAAATTGGCTCTGTTTTACCTCAAACCAGGACAACACCCAACACTTGCGTTTAAAAGTACCACAGTTTTCTTGTCAAGGTTTTTAAATACAGGCTGACAACTTGAGGTGGTTATTTCAATATAAACAGCACGCAAGTGTGTGTGTGTGTACATGCAATACATACAATTTATACAAAGCCTCAAAGGAGAAATTGAAATAATAATAGATTTATGGAAAATGAAAACAGGAACTGACTAATCAAATTTCACAATTTTCTTCAGTACAAAGAAAATATAAGTCATTCGCAACACTTGCTATTTCAATGAGCTGCTCAAAATTACCATATAAGAATCATTTTATGAAAAGAGTTATTTTAAAACAAGAAGGTAAAGCTTTCCAAGTAACCTTGCCCTCCACAGCTGTCTTTTGATGAAGTAGTCACAGCACTTTTTTGTAGGAATACTGTCCAGCGGGTTGGGAAGAAAGCCTAAGAAGGAAACTCAGTTTGAAAAGATCATTTTGTTGTACTTAGTACTGCAAAAATTTAAGCATATACTGAAATTGAAAGGGACGAATAATCTCCCCGATACTTGCTAACAATTCAAAAACATGCATTTTATTTCTCAATGATTTTCTGCATCATAGGTAACAGGGTAAGGTCTGTCTGTGAGCAAATCTTTTTTCCCTGCATTGGAGATGCAGACAGAAAATCTGTGGATGTTAAATGGAAAATACTGTATTTAAAAAATAGAAATAAAATTATAAGGAAAAAATATTATTTCACATTCAAACTACCATATACAAAAGCACATTGTGATGCTGAAAATTAAATGTTCAGATGGCAGTTTATTCGGATCATTCCTGAGTAGAAGCCTGGTAATCTGACTTCTGGAGAAGAAAGGTTTGTACAATATGCTAAACTCAATACTGTCATCTTATTTTTTCCCTAAAGAGGATACCTAACATTTTCCAAACTGATCAGCCTGGAATTGCCTATTTTACTACAGAAAAATTCATATTGGTCAAGAGGGCACTGTTCCACCTGTTCCACATGTAGTTTTTAATTTTCATTTGCCTTGTCTAAGATAAGTCACATTAGAATGGTAATACAAGCCTGCAGAACAGCATGTCCTGCTGTTAGCAGTAAGTGATGCTGAACAACAACTTTAAAAGTCCCTGATTTCAGCAGCACATTCAATAGCTGCCAACACACAGACCTTTTATTTGAACATAGAAATAAACATTTTTTCATGTAAATCAAAGTATTTGGGTCTGCAGGAGAATAGGTAAATATACATATGTCTCCCTTTCACATATAGTACAGGACTTGGTTTGTCCAGGATATATATCTGAGTTTTTAACAAGTAGGACCCTGATCATACAATTGAATGTTTGGTCCAAAGGTTGATGTCCTTTCCTTACACACTTTCTACAAAAAGTTGAGTCTCAGAGATAACAGTACAAAGAGTTAAATGCTTGCTAGTTTAGAAACTGTCTCCAGACCTACCCTCTTGCTCACCTGGAATCTGAACAATACAGATGTACAATATGGCTTGTCCTCGTCTGCCATGCTAAAAGTATAAACAACCTTCTTCCACTGATGATGCAAATTAATGGTGTAATCATACACATCTGAAATATTTTTTTGCAAACACAGGACCATAGACAAAAATTGGCCTGCCCATATTGACTCAGCAGTGCTGTGATCCTGCAAATACTGAGGTTCCTACCATGATAAACCATGCCCCTTGAAACAGGGCACAAAGCATGGTGGTCTGCAAAGCACTCAGTGCTTGGGGGAGTAACTCACTCATAGCTGTCTGTTCCCATTGTGCTGGAATATAAGCCCAAACACCATATTCACAGGTCAGGGTCTTTCATACAGCTTTGGCTAAAGTATGGGGAAAGGCATATCTGAGATAATACAGCCCTAAAATAATCCCAAATAAATGATACAGTCCTAAATAAAGGATACCATTTAACATGAAAAATCACTGTCTGTCTGCTTCTCACAGCTGGTGGTCACATCCCTGTCCTTGCTCCCCTGACATTCCTAACAACAGATATCTAGGCTTATTCCTTAGGGAAAGCACATGTTTTGCCCGGATGCATTCCTTGTTAAGTTCTCATGGGCCACCATGATGTTCAGTCTTTCAATGTGAGTTCACTTTCATACTGTTTGTGCCCGTAACAAAGTCTTTTTCAGCACAGCTTAGTCTTCTTGTAAATCCAAGTCTAAAATTATTCTTGCAGGCAATTTCGCTCTGGCAGATTTCACTCTCCTTGAAGTCAACAACAATTTTGTTGCTGACTTCAGTAAATGCATGACAAGAATATTTAAAGGATTTTGGAGATGAAAACTACTCAGAAACCCACAGAATTCAAACCCACAGAATTCAAACACAGAATACCCAATCTGAGTATTGTTTTTTTATAAATATACACACCATAGAATGAGTGCACACTCCAATAGTGTACTGTGCTGCATGACCAGCTTTGTCACACTTGGATGCACTCTTTCTTTGTGTGTATGTGTATGACAGAAATAGCCCTTGCATAGTAAAATAAAACAAAGCACAACCGGCTGTTAAAACCAGGGAATGTAACTGAAGCTGCTGAAGGTGCATATGTTCCCTGTTGTGCAGTGGGAATTGAGCTTGGTGAGGGGGCTTAAAGACAGAAGATGTAACCTCCAGCAGTCTAGCAGGCAGAACTTTTCCCCCAGAGATCCCAGCTGAACACATCCCAGCCCCCTGCCCCACACCACTGGTCTACAGGTCTCCCTTAAAACTCTGTGGCATCCAAGCATACAGATACTAGGCTGACGTGGCATATATATTTTCAGGAAGACAGGGCCACTGTAGAAGTCTAGAGAAAGCTCTTCATCGCTTGTTTTGTGGTGACCATTTTGCAAATGACAAGTCAAACCCCATCAGGTCCAGGCCACTGGCTGTACTTGACAGTGATCTAGACATAGCTGGATCTCAGCTGACACCCAAGTCTACATTTTCTTTCAGTGGTGTCTTATTTCTTCTGCACTGTAGAAAACCAGCCTAAAAAGTCTGGAGGGGGGTTGAAGTGGAAAGCTACCGACATGGAGCATTCAAGATCCAAAGGATTTGCCTGCTAATAAACTACTGCAGCAGCTAAAGCCCTTTCCAAATACTAACTCACCATGTTTGCCCCCTCCAGCTTTGTCTAGTTTAGATTGCCTTGATGGTCCATTCTCCATTCATGCTTAGCTTTAGAGATCATCTACACACTTGAAAGCCTTAATGATCTTTTCTCATGTTTGTGGCAGACAGCAT
>VZTM01032448.1:27968-63537 GCA_013400555.1 Jacana jacana
CATCTTTTGAGTCCTACATTGCTATTATTTCAAATAGGAAATATCCTCAGGGCACAACCAGATCCCAGCTTTGTTAAGAAAAACCTTATGCTCATGCAGCCCAGTGTGTCTTTCTTAATAGTCTGTATAGATCTGGCTAAGCTTAGAATGCTGAATAAATATATTAATAATAACCTTTTAAAATAAAGTATTACCCCCTCCTCAGCTAAGTAAATATCTAAATTCTTATATCTCTTCCCCTGCTGCCCTCAGGGCTGCTTTTAAAGCTTCTCAAATGTTGCTTTGTAAACATAGTCAAGAGCATGTTGTATGTGAAACCACAAACAGAAGAGATGATTCGATTCACAAAGAAAAAATAAATCTCTTGTTTATTAAGCTGCTAAGTTACTTTAGTATCTCATGCCTTCCACCAAATAAGATTAATATGCTAGCTAAATGTATTTATGTATCAAAAACATACCCCTTTTACTCCTTTCAGATCTCCCTTCAGCAAACTGTCCAATGGAAAAGTGATTATGTTGTTCATATTCTGAATCTGTAACAAGAAAATGACACCAGAATATTTAATAGATTTTAACACAGAAAATACTTTCTGAAATGGGTGAATTGAGACAGTGCTTCACGGGGAAAGCTTAGGTATTATTTTCCTATCCCTACTTTATGAAGATGTTTATCAGTACAGCCAGTCATCAAAGATGGAGGCAACAGGAGTTAATTAAAGTTACTCTGGAAACACTGTGACCCAAGCCAGCAGGAAACCTGCAGAATTACTGCTGATGATTAAGATTTCAACCAACAACGACTGCAAAGTAAGACCACTAATTTTTGCATGGCTTGATTTGACTCTTTAAATTACATAAAAACAATCATGCAATTTTTCAGCACTCACATATTTTAACTTCCTCTGTATATTTGAAATTAATCTTGTTTATTTTTCATTCTCCTCAGGCCTATTTCATAAAACGTATCTGCTGCTCTCACAATACTCTGACACAAGTTATAAAGACAAAATATTCTGGCCTGTAAAAAAGCCACTATTCAAATATTTTCTATGTACTTTTTAAAAGTAATGCATTTGCCTTCTTTATCTCATACAAACTTTGAAATAAGGATTTTATGAGGTCCTGAGTATGCATTTAATTCAAGAAGAAAAGACAATTTCAAACTAAGACAACAGTATCTAAATCATGGTTTTAGATCAGTATCTGTACAATGATATTTCAATAAGGAAAATAAATGAAGAAAGACAGTAGGAATAAGCAAGTAACTAGCATACACCAGGAAAAGAAAGGCTTCATGTGTAACCCTCTATGATTCAAGGTATGGGCTATGATGTCTAAACATGGAGTTTCAACTTTAACAAGTCAAGTGGATTACACTAAAGAGTAAAAACCAGAGTATGGAAAAAAAATCACAATAACTTTTGTAGCAGTTTCATAAAGGTTGCCTTCGGATGAGTTTCTTATTTTGATGTTATTGTTAGCTGTTCTTTTAAAATCTTCAGGAACTTAAAAATTCCTTTTAGCGTAACCCATCCAGAGAGGAAAGGACACTACCAGCAACTTCAAGAAAAAAAAAGTATTTCCAGTTATTATGCTTAGGATGCCCCAGAATGGAAAAATACAAAATATGATCACCCTATAGTTACTTGGTGGTCTCACTAGAACAAACTCAGAGGTCCCATCCCCAGTACTCAACAGCGCTATTAAAACATACAAAGCTCCCCATACATTAAGGTAGTAGAGGAAGAGGAAGAGTTGAGGTATTTGCTTGAAATTTTAGCCAGCAATCAAAAAGAAAGTGAACATACATCAATTCTCAAGCTTAACCAGATTGCCTCTGCATGGAAAAGTTGAAGAAATACAGAAAATCTGGTGTTTTAACCTCTTACTACAAGTCACATTTCTCCTTTTCTACCCTACTTTTCCTCCTCCCCAAAAAGCTGCAAGACTCAACCCCAGCCCTTTAGAAACAACAAGTTAAATTTCAACTCTCTGCATTTATTTTTAAAATAATTCCTATAAAAGTTGTCTGAGCAGCATTTACAGACACTTAGCTTGCAGTGCTGGAAACCATCTACCTCCTAAGTTCTCAGCAACTTCTGCGTATCAACATAACCATGGTCAAAGTTAATAAAATTATATGTTGTAGATATAGGAAATAAGTAAGCAGTTTTAATCACACAAAATTCAGGTTAAAAAAATACAAACTTCTGGAAAAAGACATAAAGAACACACATATTTTGGGCACGCACATTCAGAATGGCGAGTAGAGATCCAGGTAGAGAAGCAGAAGAGGTCTCATCTGAGATCTCAGCCTTTGCAAAGTCTTCTACTTTATTAGTCAAATATATAGTCAAATGTTCAAACATAAAGATCAATACTTTCATAGCCTCCAGTTAATTATTCTTCAAATCCAGATAATTCAGCACAAAGCAAGACTAAAGCATTTCTCATCAGCAGACTCAAGAGATCTTTTCCTTAAGCTAGAAAGAAAGAACGTCAGGTCCTCAAATATTAACCCAGTCGTGTCTGTATAAACATCAACCAGCCTTCACAACAGTTCTGGGTGCTTCCTAAAATTTCATGGGGCCTGAAAGTCCAAAGCAACTTTAAAAAAAGGAGAAAAACCCCAACATTCTTTTTAAAAGTTTGGAGAACCCCTGCCTGTTCTAATGAATTCCTTCTATATGCTGCGACCTGTATATTGCTACCAGTCTATTGTATTCCCACTGCTCCTATTTTACTTGCAACAAATGTCAACATACATAATGCATGAAGTTGTCATTATTAACCTAGTTAGTTGAATCATACTTGCTCATATTTATAAATCAGCAAGAAGGATACAGAAGATCTTACATGTTTTTCCCCTCTTTCTTGAGAAGCTTGAGCTGAACTATCTAAAAATATAGACCCATTTTTGGCAGGCGGCGAAGCATTAATATGCTGTGGCTCCTACTTTGTGTGCATGCAGGGAGCTGAAATGGATGGAACAGCCTCTACATTTTGACTATTTTATGTTTTAAAATATTCTTTAAACAGAGACGTGAACAAAGGTGAGGGAAAGCTTCACAGAAACTAAAATAACCCTGTGTCAGAGGAATACTAGCAAGTTTCATGTGTTTTAATAAATAAATAAATAATTAAAAAAGTTGACCTGTTTTCTACTTCCAACACTGCTGCTCTGGCAGACTCACAGCTTTCCTCTAACTGCGTCCAACAAGATAAAATGAGAGACAGGGTAATAAATTAAACCTTCCTAGGTTGGAAAAGGCTCAGAGAAGGAGAAGAAGAAATGGCAGGAGGGAGACTGTAAAAATAAAACCCACGTAGCTGCCAGAGCAATGGTAGAGGCAACACGCAAGCCAACATTTGTGAAGGGGAAAGAAGATTTTCAAGTAGCTTAAGAGCCTATGGCTAAACACTGAAGTCCTTCACTTGCCAGCCCTCCTGTTTATTTTAATGAGTCTTTTTCAAAACAGCTTCAGCTCGCAGTGCCTACAATACATCAGTAGGTTTTGCTGTTTCCTAAATCCAAGGGAAAAAAAAGTTAAATCTTTTCTTAACATGCAGATAAAAAGAGCAGACCTTAAAACATTTTTAATTTAAACTAAAATTCAGGCAGTTGAACTCCTGATGAGACTCCTATTGCTATTACTAAATTGCAGATGTAGTCCATGTACTTGGCTGTGGGCTTCCCAACCACCAATGAACTTGGGTGTGCCCAAGTGGTGGAAGTACTGCCTGTGGACAAATCATTGTTTCAGTTATTTGCATTTTATTATGGCAAGTACTATCAGATCAAATACTTCTCCCAAAGTTTTCCCAGTGGTGTGAGCTTTAGTAGGACAATGTCAATCAACACAGTGGGGAGTAAATGGAAATCAGAACATCTGCTGCAGATGAGACACGGTTTGTCTGAACTTTGAGCTTTTAGCATCTAACCCCAAGACTTCAAAAAAATCATGTGAAGTTCAGACTTGTAGTGCAAACTTTCACCTTTTCCATGCCTTCTTTCCACACAGGAGGACACAACGCTGCCTTTCTGCTGTCCTCAACCCCAAAGCCACCTGTGACAAGGGGCACAAACTGCAGCCCACCAGTTGCACAAACTGCACACCACCCTTGTGTGCCATAGGAAAAGTGACTCCAGCAAAGCAGGAGCTAAACACCACAAAGGGCCCATGTGGAGCATGGACTAGTTGGGGGTGTCCCTGCTGATCGCAGAGAGGTCAGACTAGGTGACCCTAGAGGTCCCTTCCGACCTGGACCATTCTATGATTCTATGGAGCTGCTGGCTCAGCTGGCAAGAAAAATGCCTTTACACAAGATATTGACTCTTACCACTGCTTGGGAACATCCCTGTACCACCAATTGACACACAAACTACAGGTTGGCAACTTCTCTATTAGGAAGTGCCAATGCAGAATGACAGGAAATACATTTTTAAAGGTATACTTAAAAGCCTAAAATGAAGAATTTCAAAAGCAAAGGAAGAAAGAAACCAGCTTATCTTCCTTGTTAAGGGAGAATTCCCAACCTAATCTAGGTTAAAACACCTAAGTGGTAGGCTTCCACCACTTTCTCTGGGACTCCTCATCAGACATTTTCACAGTGAGATCCCATTTATATGCAATTTGTTATTTTCCTCTTTCATAATCACAGTTATATGTGAGGCAAACCACACATTTCCAATTCTTCTAAGCTTTCTTCATAAATCAATCTATTCAATCCCTGATCATTTTTTTGTTACTGTCCTCTGAATTTCTTCCAGTTGGATCAATATCTTTTTGGCAAAGAAATAAAGATAAGATTCCAGGTGGAACAGAACCCATGCCACTGAGGAGGAATTATTACATCTTGGTTTCTATATTTACAAATGTAAATCAAACATGAATTTTTTTTTCCTGACACCATTAAGCCAATCTTTCCTCAAGTGGACCAGTGAAAAACAGAAACAAAACAACTTAAAACGTTAAG
Source organism: Jacana jacana (assembly GCA_013400555.1). Taxonomy (NCBI): domain Eukaryota; kingdom Metazoa; phylum Chordata; class Aves; order Charadriiformes; family Jacanidae; genus Jacana; species Jacana jacana. Next base: position 32,948 of record VZTM01032448.1, read on the forward strand.
CGTCACATATGCTCCAACTTCAAATATGTCTATCAGTAGCTTTTTCTATACACTTAACTGAGTCCTTCTAAATGAAATATGCCTGTGAAGGTTCAGGCACTAAATGTAGTTTTAAAAAACCCGTCTTACTTATTATCTCAGAAAGAAAATTCTGGCCATTAATTTCTTAAGTTTATTATTCAATACAGAAAAGACATTTAGATACTTCCTTCAGTTTTGTTGTCTTTTACATTTAAGCAAAACTTCTTAAACTTCTTACATGTTCTTCTTACATTTAAAAACTGAAGTAAAACAGGAGGATATGGTTAGAAAAATATTGTTGTTGTTCTTCCATTTTTTCCTGGCTAAAAATCCAAAGGTTATTAATAGAAAAACTTCACATATAGAACCCTTTCTTCCAGCTACCTTCCACAGAGTGGAAATATCAGATTCCAGTCCCCTCAATCCATCATGTTTTATTAGCTTTAAATTTAAATAAATGAAAAAGAAAGGACAATAATATGTAGAACAACAACGGATGCAAAAAATGGAATTTGTTATATAGCTACTTCATCTTTACAAATCAAATTCCTTTCCAAGGAGTGCTGACAATGGTGACAGGCAACTACAGATTTTATTTTGTCTTGGTGAAGCAACCTAATAGGATCTAAAGGAAAAGACCACTAAATTGAAATTGCAATCACATTGCAATGAGCCTTTCCTTATCCTAACATTTTTCATATTAAAGCCCACACCCTTAACACTTGGCATCAAATTTATTAGGAAGACAGAATAATTAACATTATAAACAAGCATCAGGAATTAGCACCAAGGTTAACATCAAGAAGCAATAGTGTACGTGCCACAAAAAGCACTGTGTTGCTCCTGAAAATACCTCTAGTATTTCCTGGTAGTTTGCTACCAAAAAAAGACATATTGATTGCTCAGTCTTAAAAACATTTCTAATCCAGAAAAGTTGAAAAAAAAAAATCTGTAGCTTAATATTTGAGTTATAGCAAAAGAGGGGAAAAAAAAAAAAAAAGGCACAGTACAGTATAAGCTGATCCAAACAATCCACTAGAAAAGCTAAAATGAGTAGGTACAAGGACCTGACCTGCAGTAAACGTCACTTTATTTCTTCTCCTAAAAATGTTTTTTATAAATCACTTCAAATGTGAAGAATCAATGTTCTTCAAGGGGGTTTTTTGAGTTCTTTGCACTATTTGAAAGTGCAAACATAAATAAAGCATAGGAAAACACATATAAAAACCCAAGACTTGAACTTTAACTTGAATAGTTTACAATTGAATAACTGGATACCAAGACAAAAAAAACCCTTCAGATGTTAATGAAATATTTTAAAACACTGATGCCTTGATAAGTCCACAAAAACATCAAAGTCTTTTGGGAAAACTTTAAAAATAAATAGAAAAAATAGGAACCTAAAATCCCTGTTAGTGTAAAAGAACTTTATAATGGTTTTCAATTCTGAGAAAATCTTTTTGCAGAAGCATTTTAAAGCTACAGCTTTAAATGCCACCCAGGCCAGAGCTGACAGAACACATCAGCTTCTAGAAACAAAAGGAAAATATATGACAAAGCAAAACTTGACAGTAGCCCTAAAGCTTTGCCAGTGTTAATAGCTTTGGCATCTGCTCCAGTCTGAACACGTCCTCTCACTTCCTTGCACATTCCCTACTCATTTCAGCCCATGTCTTCTGTGGAAATTCAGTGCCCTATGAAACTCCAGGGAAAGATTTCTTTTAAAACGTGTCTTTCAGAATGTTTGGGGGTATTTTTAACAGCAGCAGGTTGTATGGCCCTGGCTACACTTTTGATGAAACCATTTACAAGCAAAATTTGTTGGGTGCTACAAGGAAACACAAGAGGAGAGGGATGTTTTTACCACCAACATGCTTAAAACATCCAGAGTTGGGTATTTTACACCCTGCGAGAATGTATGAGGCTTGTTTCATATATATATATACACCTATAAAAAACCAGAAGACCCCAAATTATTTCCAACTACTCTACAGGACTATATACACTAGTCAATACCCTTGGAATTTCTTAGAAAAGTAGATCTCTCTTAGTGAACTTAGGAGATTTTCAAAGTGACTGGTTACCAACAATCTATTCTAGGAGTACTTCAAGTAGGCAAAGTTAAAACTATAATTTTGTTTTACAATTCCTTTATAATTTTAGAATCCTTGTTTACAAATACAGTGGTTTTAAGCAATGATGAAGTTTACTTTTTTTTTTTTCATATGTATTTCTTTCTGGAGGAAACTATTTCCTTAGACACCAAAGTCAAGGACCATTAGGCTCCCCCTTTTTCTTCAGTTTTCCTTTGCTAAGCAGGAAGAAAAGAAAACTTCAAAGCTCAACAATATGATGTGTATTAGGAAAGAGCAGATACATACAGAGACCTATTCTTCACCAGACAGTATTAAAGAACAGAGCTTTTCCAATGTAAAAAACCCATCTAAAATTACACTAATATCCATGCAAAATTAATTGCTTCATAAAAATAGAAAATAAACAACAAATTGAGAAACCCCAAAGATTTAGCTACTCTCTCATGACATATCTCTTTTTATACATACAAACTGAAGGAAAAATACATAAAGCAGTACACAGCGAAAAAAAATTAGAAATATTCCTTGGAGAAGACACACCAAACAGTTATGTGTCTAGAAAAACAATCAAAACGTGCATCACACTTCCTACGGACATTTATTTTGTTTTCATTTTCCTTTCCAGTTTGTGGAAGAAAAGTTATTCCAGTCAGAAATATTTTGCAAAGGTAATAATTGTCGTTTTTAAGATAAGAAATAATTAAGATTTTTGGTAAAATGGCAACATTTTTTAGATTTTAAAAGTCTCCTTGAACTATAATATAATAAAAGCTTTTTCTAGGGATGGGGTGCAGCTTTTAGTAAATTGCTTTATAAAACCACCTAAACATCATATTTCCCAGGCCCATTTGCCTAATGAAGTCACCATCTTGCAATTAATATATGATAGAGAGGGTTTTTCAGTCAACAGAAGGCATCAATTAGAAGACCCATTTTATTTCCCCTTCCATGTGAGCAGCCTATGAGCGGAATGGGAGACGCAGGATAACTGACTGACACCCAACAAGGGTGCCTCTTCTGATACATTATCTCAGATAATATTTGAGCATCCAAAGATAGTCCAATCAATATGACCAATATGAAATACATTTCACCATTCATAAATACATTTGGGGCTAGTTTCTTTCTCATCAACATCACAACTGGGCAAAAAGAGAGGACACCATCAGGGATTGGATGAGAATGCCCTAAATCCCATCAGCTGGAAACATTCCCCAAAGAACTGATTATGACCAGCTGGCGGCAAACTACAGACATTTGGTCTAGACTCACAAAAGCATTTGATATGTCTCCATCCCATTGATTTCAACAGGCACAGATTTTTATATGTTTGTAGGAATCTGGGTCATCTCCCCTTCCTAGCCTCTGGTTTATAAATTCTGTCATTTCAAGTAATGACAGGGACTTACTCAGACACGGGAAAACTCTAACTAGTAGGTTATAGTCAGAATCTGCTCATTTTGTGCCCTCTGATTAATGTGAAATTGAGGCTGAAAATTCTCCATTCATAATTAAAACTCCCTTTCTTCCATTTGGCTCTATCCCATTTGGCTCACTGAAGACTGCTTTTAAGCCTTACTGTCTTCAGTTGCAGGATTGGTCCCAAGTGCACACTATTGCCATTATAGCATTATGTTTGATTGTTTTCTTGACTCTTCCCTGAGAAGCAGGAGCCTCTTCCAGGGATGCTGAAATCTCCCTTTATAAATACAAATAGGAAGTAAAATGAACATGAACACTGAGTAAACCAAGTAGTACATGCACTTTATAATACATGTCATAACTACTGTATTGTAAGAACTACTTTTGTAAGTATTTTTTATAACAACTTTAGCTGTGAGAATTGTTGAAAGAGGGTTTTTTGTTGGGTTTGTTTGGTTTGCTTCAATTTTATGAGTTTTGAGTTTTACAAGAGGAAAGGTCAGGGCATGAGACATTTTCCTAAGACAAGAATTTTTTAAGAACAGTGGTTGCTAAAACACAAGATGTCTTCCACATGAAGAGCTCTTATAATTCAGAAATACAGCTTTTGTCATGGCCTCAACATTTCAAGATGTTTTTCTTAAGAAATTCTTACCAAATTTTTGAAGAGTGCCGTTAGTTCCTTTGTAAACACAGAGAATTTTAGAAACGCTGTTCCCAAATCTGGGTCATCCCTGCAAACACAGTTGCCGCCGAATTTCTCCAGAGCTTGTGTATACTGTTCTTCATTTTCCACGTGAGCTTCAAAATGAGAAAAACATGCAAATATCATCACTAGATAAAAGTTACTGAAATCACAATTGATTAAAAAAAAAAACCAGATGATTTTTTGCTAAAAATGTTTACTTGATACAATAAACATATATATTATTTATATTTTAATGGTGATATGCCAGAAGTGTGAGGTATCTTACTAATTCTGGTTTATGTGTATTTATTCACATGCTGTACAAAGGACAATACGTCACCGGGACGAGACAATCATCTGACACCTATCCACTCTAAAAAGACCCACAATATTTCTGTACCATACTAGAGACCACATAACAATTCTCAGTTCCTATAATGAGCCTTTTATTAGCACTCTTTAATTTTAACTGTGTGCTGTTATGTTTAATTGTGGGCTGAATGAAGAAACAGAGGAGATTAAGTGTGTTGGCAAAGTCAAGGATCTCTACAATAGAAGGGAAGAGATTAAATAAGACCCTCTGGTCATCTCAGGAAAGAAATGGGACTACAAAACTCCATTACAGATGAGGAAAAATCCGTATCCCCGTTAGCTCTCCAATTCAGACCAGCGGTGGGGACCTGAAGCAAATGCTTGTAGCCTGCATTTACCACAGGCCAGTTCAGTTCTCAAAGCAGTTTTGGTTCACAATGACCAGATTCCTTCCTGAGACAAGGAAACCGGAAGCTCTGCCCCAGAAGTGAGCCAGTGCTTAATGGAGACAGCAGGTTCTGAATCAGTGTGGGCTGCACCAACGCAAGTCATCCAGTACACACCTAAGGCTTCTGCCCTTCAGACAGCTTTGAGCTGCATGTGTTGGGGGGGTTATTCAGCTCAGGGAATGAGATGAAATCTAGGCCTGGAGCAAATTCCCTAGATTTAAATATAAAGGAAATCCAAGGGACTTCAGTCTTAACTACTCTGACCTACTGATTAATTCCTAGGACACCAGTTTACAGGCATAACAAGTCCCTGTCAATTTGATCTGTGGAATAAAAAGTCTTGACCCTGTCAAGCTTGAGCACATGGACAAAGCACACCAAGCTAGCACCTCAAAAAATTAACATTGCCTATTTCTTATTCTACCCACGGCAAATTTCTAATGCTTCAGAGGAATCAGAAAAAACCCCACACCCTAGAAAACAAATTATGCATTAATAAGAATAAAGACCCCTTCTTGGTCATTGAACACATGAGACCAGCATAAACCCTGGAGATTATTTAGAGAGGATTAATTTGTTCAAAAAATCAATGATCCAGGTTTTTTTTTAAGGCTATTTGTATACATCAACACATTTAATATCCAAAGGATTCTTGATGCAATGTCCTTCCTCAAAATTTCTATGAATTAATTATAAAACCCGTTCAATAAACCTAGCATGCTCCAACTTATAAACCAGCCTGTCTGTTCACTTCCCTATTTGGACAGCCATTCAAGAACTTTATTTCTCAAGTAGTTACAAATTTTCTTTGATTTCCAATATATGAAACTCAAACCCTATGGAACAGTGGTGTAATATAATGTAAATAAAGACTGTTATAATGTAGATGCAGAATTGGAAGTTATACAAATGGCATTAATTCTACAAGTTTTAGGATTCTGTGCTTAAATTGAAGCCTGTAAAAGATAGTTTGCATACAGCCATTCAATTTAAAAACTAAGTCCTAGCACTGAACTGTACTTCTTTTTCCTTAGCATCAACAGCAGGTGCTGAGCACTTACTGACTCTTTGCTACTTGATCTGTAGGATGAAGTAAGGATGTTCAACTGATACTATTGTGTGATGTACACACACCTGAACAAGCTTGGAACAAACTGACACAGACAGCAAAAGCTAGGATGTGGCAGGTCACAACTCCTCTAGTTCACGTGGCTACCCAATAAGTTGAACTATTTCCATATTATTTTCTGCACTCTGACTACTTCCTGCACCCAGCTTACCAAATCTGAACCCAGGTGAGGGCACAATTTATACAGCAAAAAGAGAAGGCTGCCACAGCTTGAAAACAAGGTGAAAATGTTCCTACCATTAAACGTTGTAGTTAGAGGTGCAATCAGCAGCTGAATCATGCTGACATTTTACCTTAAGAAACGGAGAGCTTTCTATTCCATACAGCATCCCCAAGAGCTTTCTATTCCCCAGCATCCTAGGGACCGTTCTTCTGAGTCTATGTGTCAGATTAAACAAAGCCAACAAACCAGCAGCTCAGCAGCAGTTCTGAGATGTTCCCCAGAATGCAGACAGGAGTTATTGCAGAAACACTATTAGCTGAGCTGGTACTCCAAAAGTGCTGCTGAAGAACACAGAATTATATTTGTTCATGGAACCCTCAAAAATACTCTCCCTCCCCTACAGTTTCTTCCTGAGGGATTTAAAAACTTTCCTAACAAACATAAGGGTTGGAATCTATCAAAAAAAGAAACTTGAGCCAGGTTTGTTTGAGGGTTTGGGGCCTTTTTTAAAGAAAGAAACTATATTATGTACTAATTGGAGTTTCTATCAAACCTCCATAACAGTTTCTAAATTCACACATCAAAAAAGAAAGCATAACCACGTAAACTCAATACTCAGAGAACCTATATTAAAAATCCAGTAACTGTGTTCCTATGAGTGCAGGGCCACAGTTTTTGTTTTATCAAAAGAAACCCTGAGAGCTGGCCAAGTAGCTGGGTTAGTGCTATTTCTGCTGGGGAGAGTGAAACTCCTCCAAACTTTCATAGTCATGATTGGGCAGCATGAATTTAAAAACTGGGCAAGGTACTGATTTTATGCAGGAACTGTAGTGATTTGCTACAGCACTCTAACAAGGACACTGATTATAAGGTACAGGCAAGCACTCAAAAAGTAAAAAAAGAAAAAGAAAAAAAAAAGTCCAATCAAAAACGCAGAAGAAAGGGTGCCAAACAAACAGGTAAGAGATGACATAGCTCCAGATGAATCTTAAACTGGACTCTCCATGATCCAAAGTTAACAGCTTCATTATCTTAGGCAAGCTGATAAGAATTGTACCACAACAGCCGTTCTTGTAATAACCGTATATCTGAACACCGACAGGCCCACAAGTTTTCAGTTATTGGTAGCTCCCCAAGGTTGCCAGGCCTATCTGTTTTGCATATAATATAGGTTTTGTAAGTTCTAATTGCTATGAACTGCAAAGTGAGAACACAAGCCAAAAAAATGCTGTTTCTTATCTACAAAAGCAAATGCTGTTTCTTATTCACAAAATGCTGCTGATCCACAAAAACAAAAGCTTCAGCTATTTTTTTCAAAGAGATAAACACACAAAACTCCATGAGATTGGCACACGCATAAAAATGCACTCAGCAATAGTTCTTTGTATTTTTATCAACACTGTAAGAGAAATACATGACTTTGTGCATCATGATAACAAAAAATTGCAGCTCATCAGCTCTCTCATCAGTTCTCAACACACATAACTGGAAGCCACCAGGAAGGGTGAGGTTTTACAAAGCAGTAGAACCAATGGAGCTTCTTACTGCTGTCAAAAGAGTAATTTCACGCCTCCCATGCCCTTAGCTCTGGATAATACATATATGCCTTACCATTTCAGGTGCTCATCTAATTCCAGTTCAGTTGATTTCACTGCATATGCAGCTTTATATGTGCTAAAAGTCTCATCTTGGGATCTGCCAAGCACCGGGGGTGGCAGAAGGAGCAGGCAGCCCAGAGGAGGTGGCAAGAAGAGAACACGCCTTCCCTACTTGGTAGCAGTGTGCCAGCTGGATGGGTTCAGCTGCCTCACAAAATTTCATCCTTCCTTGCTGAACTCATTATCAAGTAGGTAGTTCAAGACTTCTATTTGAAAATGTAAGTTTTTCTCTTCTTAGAGTTACCCGTATAATTTTTTCCAGTTCACTAAGATGACAGTCTAAGTCCTCCATTTTCACCAATATAAACTACCAGGAATTATTATGTACTCACCCAAACCAGATATGTTTATGGCTTTGACAGATTTCTTCATTTTATAGAGGACAGTTCTGTCAACATCCAGAGCCTAAAAAAGAAGAGAAAAATGAAATGCAAAATGCTGGATAGTCCTCTGGTAAACCTGTGCCCTGGAAACCTGCTGTAATTATAACACTATTATGTTAGTTAACCTTATTTCCGTAATTAATAAATTACTTGCAAGTTGCTCTCATGCCCATTCATACAATCTATTCTGTACTCTTGTCCACAAAAACACATGTCCTTTCCTGGTGACCGGTATCACATACACCCAGCACCATCTAAAATGAAACTATTTACACAGTATCTTCTTTCTATGTTAAATTATTAAAGATGCTTAAAACAGTTTCAACCCCTTGTATGTTCTGATCCTGCTGAAGAAACAAGCAATATGACTTCCCCAGGCATAATATTAGAAATGGAATTTAATTTTGGTTTTTACGGATAATTTAGTTAATGAATTGCACTGCCAACCATACGGACTTTCTCACTGCTAAGCTGAACAAAAGAAAAGCCATATCTCTCAACTGCTGTTCACTCTTTTTATCACTAAGCAAAGCTTTCACCAAAACAACATAAAATTCAAGTTTAAATCCTGGTCAAAATACTCAAGCACTTCTAACCAATTTGTTTCAAAGAAAGGACTGGAAGCAGGCACCAATTTTCTTACGGAAATAAAACATGGGCAGATCCAAAACCTTACAATTGTTCTGGAAGGGAGAAGCAGAATCATGGTTCTACAAATGATTAAAGAAAAATAAAATAAAATAAAAAGAAAAAAACTTTGTGGAACATCAAGCAAATACGAGTTCCGGAGATGATGATGTCTTTTAGAATCCACTGAGGAACAATACCAAACACTACAAATTATATTATGCCAAGAGCTGTTTAGCATCATACATACTAAAAAAAGCAAACAAAAAGGACCAAGTTCATTCCAGCTTCCATTGAAAATTTTTCAGTGAATTGCAGCAGCTTCACATCAGACCTACCATTGTTTTATTGATAATAATTTGTGTTAAGAGCAATGATGCGGAAAAGTCAGTTCCTAGGACCCTATCTGACTATTTTAACATACAGAATGCAAAAAGAAATATTATCCCTCATATTTATGGGAGTAGTCTTAAACTGAATCCCTTCAGACCACAAATAGCTAGACAAAAGCTTTGCAGCATTCCAGGAAAACCAACTGATTTAGATGTTAGATGTTACAGACTCATGGTACTGCTATATCCATTGGAAAGTTTACCTCCAGCATCTTTATAGTTCACGTCTGACACATACTACTAGGAGAAGTGTAGAGGCCTTTTCACCTGGAATTCTGAAGTACAGAGAAAGGGCTGAAAAAAACTTCTAAGAAAGCCCAGAAAAATCATACACTGCTCTATTCACCCTTTCCAGCAATTTGAATTGCATCCACTATAACAAAGCTGTGTAAAGTACAATCTCAAAGGTTGGGTTAGTCGCCTTGCTGGATGGGAGTACTCAAGGTAAACCCCCTCGCTGTGTATTCAGTGATTTCTGAAAATAATAACCTCAGATCAGCTGATTTCAGAGGAATGATCATTTCATCCACAACTGCATCAAAAGGCAATTACCTTCATGGAGAAAAAGCAAAAGGAATGTCTCTGACTACAAGCATTACAAACAACAGTCCAAGGAGAATGCTGATGGCCAGAGACTTAAAAGTTATAGATTCAGTTTCCAGCTAAGTCTCAGATTTGTGTGTGCAGTTGATAAATTATTTAATCTCTGCACCTTACTTTGGGGAAGGGGGAGAAGAAAGAAAAGAAGAAGTCTTCTTAAACAAGACAAGTGTTGGAAGGATAAATGCATCAGATGAATTATGAACCACTTGTACTACTGTGGTCAGGGATTCAGATAGACCTGGAATCAGAACAATCTTCCAGTCCATGAGTGCCTCAGTCAGAAAGGACAGACTCTCAATAAGGGAAAAACTTCAAGTCCTCTTCTTCAACCAAAGTCATCATTTCAGTTTGCAACTTCTCTCATGCAACTCCCGCTCTTACTGGGATTAGGGAGTGGAACTTGTGAGGCACACATAGCCAGGGCCCGACAGAAATGGCAGCTGCTGCCCCAACACACCAGTGATGACAATTTCAACCATTTTGCTATCTCAGCCAGCTGGTCCACATAAAAACTCAAAACAGTGGTGACAAGAAAATAAAAAGCATCCACAGACAGTATTGAGGGCAACAGAACAAGCAAAACTTAAAGTCCTGAAATGATGAAAATGTACAGGACTGTCAGGACAGGCTTCCTTAAGTCCTGCCTTCTTCCCCTGCCTGCCTTCTCAGCTGGCCCTGGGAAAGTCCTTGCAGGTACGTCGTAAACCACCACAGAGAAGCGATCTGTGTTTAAAATGATAAGGGGCTGGGATGTTATTTTTCAGCTGGGTAAACTTGCCGACTAGCTATCAGGCAGCCCCTTGATACAACACAACCCAACAGGAAAGACAACGGGAAAACCATGAATGAATAGAAGGGCCAATGTCCCCAGGTGCCCCTGCCGAGGAATCCTCCAAGGACATCTCTGAACAAGAATTGAGTAGCTGCAGGAGTGTGGTGAGCAGCTTTACTATGCTGTTATCTCTATCGGCTATGGGGTTTTTTAATCCTTATCATTACAATAGCCTCAACATTTCTTCATGTATTCATTCACCAAAATAGAAACAGGCTTTGGCAGTTCAGTTTGTCTGGAAACTGCTACCACATTTTTATGGTGACAGCGGACACTGAGTCTGTAGAATGATCCTGGAAACATCCAGGGAACCAATACGACCAGATATCACCTTGACTAACACTGGCTTTGCTAGCTGAGGGCTCGGCTCAGTTTCCATTCAGGCAGATGACCCACTCCAAAACCACGAAAGACACAAATTATCCCACGTTTGTATCAAGGTAACACAGACTTAACTTATTTCTTCCTTCTCCCAGTGAAAAAAACCCCAACAAAACGATAAACCAAAAAAAGCGAGGAGTGGAGGAGTGACAGTCAATACTCCATGCAATTGCATTTGCATATAAAACCTAAAAGAATAATGTAATTAGCAAAATGAACAAACTGTAACAAAAATAAGCTATGTTTCATTCTTTAAAAATATAAGTGTTTTATTGTTGATTCAACTCACTGATGTGATTAATGAGAATAGGAAGAAATTCAACAGTGAAGACTGCAAAGTTGTGCATCCAATGGAAAAAAACCACATATATGAACTGGGAGATCAGTCACAAAAATATTATGGAGAATAAAGGGTTTACCATATGATTGCAGAATCACAACAGGGTGCTAAAGTGATATAGCTGTGAAAAACAAGAACATTAAGATACAAGAGATCTCCTTCCACCAAAGACAAGGAAACAAACAAATAATAAAAATGAAACAAAACCAAAACCCAAACCTCAGTGAATATCACATATGTATAGTGTTTGGAATGCTAAAAAGGTGTAGGTCCACAATGTTGGTCTAGGCAGCTTTCAAGTCTCTCTGAACCACTGGATTTTTGACTTTGATAAACACCACAAAAAAACCCCACACAAAACTGGAGGCAATGTAGGTGTTGCTTTCATCCACCAGTATAGGAAGTATGGAATGAAAAGTCTTTCTTGAATTGCTCTAGTTTTGTAATTAGATTTCTGGGAATAAGCTGTAGGAAACTTAAAATTGGCTAGCTCAAGCAGATAGCTAGAGGGAATTGGAATGTGCCCATTACACAAATATAAATAAATAAAAAGCACAAAATACTTAAGTAAAATTTTTTTTTTAAATTTAAAAGCACAAAATGTAGGAAGAACAGGCTGCCTTCCTGAAATGATCCCCAGTCACACAAGGATGTTCAGCAATCTAAGCAACTGCAGATCAGTATTACTGTGTTTGGATAACACAGCACTGACTGCTCAAACCTGGTGTTGATCAGTTCCCCTGACACACAGGCCATAGACGGCCCCTTCTTTCCCAAATGGAAAGGGTCCTACCGAGATTCCTTACTGGTGGTAAACAAAGAGGAAAAAGGATTTAAGCTAAAAAATAATGTTAGCATAAGAACAGCTGGGTAAAGGTTGTACCTGCACTAACTGTGACTAGGAATTGAGAAAAACAAATGCCCTTCTGGACACATTTCCAAACAGGGTAACAGAGTAGCAGATATCTAGCCGTTCTAAGAGAGACAGGAATAGTTTTATGAAAGATTGTGATGTTGTTTCCTGTTGTGGTAAGAAACTAGTCTTGCTCCTGTAGGAGGTTTCTCCTAGTCCTCCAGTCCTTTGTGAAATCTTTGGATAATGCTGCATTTGAGAGTGACTTTGTGTGCCTACAGACTGATGACAAAATACTGAAAAGCTCTGCATCTTTAATACTGTATTTTGGTCTCGCTTATAGATACAAAAATGGTGAGGGGGATTCTGCCTTTGTTTAATTGTAAAGTATTGGTGCTTATTCACAACTAAGGTTTTAAAGGAGCCACTTTGGCATAAAACTTGAAAACGGTGGCTCTTTGTCTTTAGTACTATTCTTCAGATTTTCTTATCCTTTTCTTTGTCCAAATCTTAGCACTTAGAAACCAATTTAAATACAGTTGTAGCTTTATTATACTTTGAATTTCTAATCCCGTATTTGTTTCATAAATATACACACACTACATTGATGTGTGCACACACACTCCAAAATGGTACCTTCCCTTAACTCAGCTGAGGACAGTGTCAGAAGGAGTGACATTTAAAATGGCTGCTGGTGTTGCATTTTCTAGCCTTTCTTTTCACCTGCTTAAACTGGCCAGGAAACTTCTGAGCCAGAAGAAAAAGTGACCGTGTAATTCATATGGTGCGATCACTTTGCCCTCCTATGTAATGCTTCTCCTCCTGACTCAAAAAACTCTCTTACAAGACTGTTTATCTTGGCATGTTTATTTCAGCCCAGTGTAGTCAAAGAGGCCATATAAATCATTTTCAGAGTCCCACTCAGTTTCTACTGATGAGTGCTCAGACCCTCTTGCTGAAAAGAGTAAATATAGCTTTGATTTATGGGGAAAAAAAAAAAGAAAAAAAGAAAAAACAAAGCCAAAAAAAACCCAAACACAAAACAACAAACCCACACCCCAAATTCTATCCAGCACATCAGAAAAGAAGTTACTGTTATTGCAGAAGTGGTGTTATGTGGTGTGAACGGAAACATAAACTGCAAAGTGAGCTTTCTTGAGGGGGCCCTTGTCAGTGCAATATTTTTCCAAACACAGTATCTAGGTCTTCTGTTAGTTTACTTTTTTGTGACTTCTACTGTTAATCTTGTGAAGCCATTTTTAAGGTAAATTACCTTCTACATCAGGATCTATGTGGTGCTGCTGCAGAACATCTAGAGATCATAGAGATCACTTGTTTGACAAGTCCAAAACAAATATGCTATTATCAGCCTGGTATTGATCCTGTTCTCCTGCCATGAATTTCAAGGTTTATAAAGAAATGGCAATATTGGATTAAAATGCATGCATGTTAGGAAATCTATTATCAAACTCGGTGCTCACATCAGTATTCTTCAAAATGCATAACTATTGTCTCCTAAAATGGTACAGAAACATGATTTAGTTTTAAAAGTGTTTTACCTTACAAGCTAAGGCTTCACAGTGAAAACCATTACAAAAGATGCTTATTTGCTACACCTGAGAAATCTGTAATTTTTCATTTTTCTTGCTGTATCTTCAATTAGTTTCTCTCTCTGTGCAGTTACTGCATGTTCCTAATGCACCAGAGAAGACCTCAACCCTAAAATTACCTGCAATAGGTTATTTTTTTTAAACTTGTAATTCATGCTGTTTTTTTCCTAGCAAGTTAAGGCTAAAATTTGGCACCCATCACAAATAATCATTGGACACACTGCTAATGTAGTTTTCAAACAGTATTCAGCAATACAAGTGTTAGGTATTTGGGGTATCACAGGCTGAAAATTGCAAAATGACAATAATGAAGTAAATGCATTTCTGAGGCCCATAAAGACTGTAGAAGCAGCAATTCAAATAATTACACAAAATCTTTTAAAGTTCTATGTGCTTCATGAGAATTTAGCAACAAACACACCTGCAATAAATACATTAGGGAGGGGAACTAGAATATAAAAATAAAAAGAAAACACAGCTTTTAAAATAAAGCACTAGAGAGGACTCAGCTACCAGTGATTAATTGGAAAGCTTTATTCCTCATGTAGGATCAAGGTTCAGTTTCACTTGGCTGCCAAAGGCCAATTTCCATTTCAATTGCTTCAAAGTTTTCTAATCTGAACAATAAAATCCGCCAACTAATTAGAAGCAACCCCATCTTACCAGAAAGATATCAGTCCAAGATTACTGAAACTTCCTGAAAGTTTCTACATCCTACTTAACATACTACTATCTGCTCTGACACTGCAAAATAACTATAATAATAATTATAATGAAGCTGTTCAAGTCCATTTCACGTTTAGAAAGATTTAAACCCACTGGGAAATACAATGTTCAAACATTTCATTCTTGCTTCTCTAAAAAGAACCCAAACAACAAATAGAACCTCAAAACTAGCATCAACCCAATTTGTGTCTAAATAGACCTGTAAAATACACAGGCTTCTTCTATTTGTTCAAATGAACAAATATATTTAATAAATTTCAGGTTGGCACAAAATTTTAATGTATCACATCCTCTTTTCAGTGGAGAGGCTGGAAAACAAACTGTTCTATTTTTACATATTTAATTTTGGGAGGAAAAAAGCAGGAAGGCAGAAATGGAGTAACTCAACATCCCAAAGATGATTTTGGCACCTTCTACAGAACCAAAGGGTATGGGGAAAACCTGGGTGGTAGCGGTGTAAATGGAGAATCCCCAGGATCTAGTGGTTATAGGTTCATCAAACATCTTTTGTGCAAAACTTAGAGCAGAAGTCTGGGGTGCATAACACAAAAATAGCCACACTGGGTCATACCAACACTGCATTTAATCTGATACCCTAAATTGGTAGTGGCCGACAGCAGATGTTCAGGGCAGCAAGCAAAGAAAAGCAGATACACATCCTTCCTCAAGATAATCACCCAGTTTCCAGCAATCAGTTTAAAAAACAAAAGACTGAGACACTTTCAACCAGAAACACTAGATAGCTCCCCAGCTCATTCTGAAGAGAAACAAGAAACCCGTTTTCTAAATCCAATAAAGGGAAAGAAAAACTAAACTTGCCTTTGCACAGCTCGGTATGAGTGCCTTCATGATGGCATGGCAGCCTACTGTGGGAAGCAGTGGAGGAGGAAAGGGAAGCTGCAGGCCATCATCTTTGCTCTATTTTTTATTTAAAACAGTTGAAAGTCTCTAATACATTCCTTTCTTCTTACCCGCAGCAGTTTCATTTTAGAAAGGCTAAAATTAACTATTTCACATTTTTGGTTATTTGGATGGAGTTTGCGCTCAAAGGATTCAAAAAGCTGGACCTGAATTTGGGAAAAGTCTCAAGACAATCATCTTTTTAAATTATTTTTTAAATTATTTATTTATTTATTTATTTCTAAAGCCATTAAGAGTCCATTGGAACAACAACAACAACAGAAAATAAAAACACTTGGAAGTACTTCTGAAGACAGGAATCTATGTGTTCTTCCCCATACTGCACATCTAGCTGACAAAGATACAAACAAAATATTAACAGACTGACTTTAGATCCAATACAAACATTACCTTAAGCACTAAATCTTTAAAACAAAATCTAATCTCACTCTCAATTTTAGCAATTTGCATTAAAATATCAGGCTACTCAGTAGCCATACATCCTCCTGTACTTCACCCATTCCAGTACTTCAGAATAAGTAATAATGCCTGAGGCCGCTGCAGATTCTGAACACAAATCTGAATGTCCTTTCCAAAAACAAAAGGATGGAGGAAGAAACTCAGTCAGTTAGTAAGGACAAGTGATGAAATAACTGCTGTAGAAACAGCAGAGCAAGGATCAGCTCTTGTGCCTTACTGGACTGGTCTTGTTTAAAAAGTAACAACAGCAAGTTTTGAATACTCATACCCAACAATCGCCTGGCTTTTCTGGTGTATCTTTACAGGCCATCTGATACTTGCTGTAATTAAACCTCTCTGACACAAAAGATCAGAGATATCCAGAGACATTCTATCTCAGTTGGTTTTTTTTCCAGTAGAAATGAGCAACTGTCTACTCCGTTGGTCTCTATCCACTTTTTCTGTTACAGAAGGTGGTAAAAAAGTACCTAAATTATGCTATCGCCGTCCAAGATCCTCTTTCAATCTCCTACTGTTACGTCATTTCCTCCCTCCATGTATTAGTTTCTTTTCTAAATCCTCCCCAGTTTCCTTTCACTGATCAGTTGACACGTTCAGGGAGGGACTGACAGAAAGGGTAGAAAAAAACCCCCTCAAAGGTACAGTCTGGGGCAAGGCATTCTAGCCTCTGAGTGACAAATAAAGTTTTAAAACTTTAATTTGGGGTAATTAACAGTATTTGGAGTGTGCATGTGAAGAAATGTTCCAGAACACTATATTCTATAGCACCTATGACAGTTCATTTGTATAAATACACTCTGAGGTGTGAGACCCATCTACTTAAGAGACTGGGAAGGTACCGAGACAGAAATGCAACAAAAGGGAGAAGTTTTATGGCAGAATTGTCTCTGCAAAGTCCCTTTCCACAAAAGCATTATTTCTCCAGCATGGGTATGTGGTTCCTGTGGGCCTGATGCCAAGGCAGTCTGTTTGAACAAGCACTGGTCTATCCGGCAGAAAACTGTAGTAAACATGCTGGCTCTGAGCTATGGCGCAGGCAGCTAAGGGCATGTACGGTGGGACACAATCATGCCGCTGCTTTGGGAACTTCTTCCTTGGAAGCAAAAGGTATGTCTGTTGCAAAGGTAAAAGATAGGAAAATTTGACACTACTGCATATTGCATACAAACACCCACTTGAGCATAGTGACTTTATACAATACTATTTTTTTATTAAAACAAAGAAGCGATGCCTAAGAATCAGCATCCTCACTTTTATCAGGAAAGAAAAACCGCAGAGGTTCAGAGCCTGCAAAATGTTACAGGGTTGCTACAAGTCACTACATGATACTGTTGCAGAGAATTGGAAGTGCAACAGATACATCAAGCAGGGGGCAGACATTAAGCATTTTTATTTAATAAAACCTCTTGCCTAAGAGAGAGAGTGGTGGCTGCTCATACCAGCTCTTTCTCTAGAACACATCCACCTCCTGCATTACTCAATTTTTACACTGAGAAATAAATTTTCCTTCTCTTTTCATAATTTCCTCACCAACATTGCAGCTATAGGCTTTCAAAGACAAGATGAGTGGACTTGAAATACAGTTCTCATAAACAATGTAATAAACTGGACACACTTATTCTTTACAGTGACTCATTTTTATACAAGGGATGTGTAAATAAAACTCCCTTATTTATTATTTGTTGTTTAATTTCCCAGTTGCACTAGCCAATTCCTGGTACCCTTATTCATGCATTTAGTATTGCATGCTTCAGCATCCCAAGATATATCACTATGTAAAACAGAGTAACATCGATAACAAGATAAACTTCCAGTGACGACTGTTTTGAACAGCCCAGTAAGGTTTCCCGTCCCTTTATCCGTGTCAAAATTCTCTGCTCCTCAGCCTGCTGGAGACTTTTCCCTGGCTTCATGTTTTTGCATTTCTGTCTGGTGTCAGCATCCATCAAAGCCCTGCATGGTTCGGAGCCCAGCTGTCGGAAGAGGCTGATCCTCACCCTGTATCGCTCAACAGCATTTACGATGCACTAGGCTGACGGGATTCTCCTGCAGATTTCTCAATTCAGTACTCCTCTCCCCAGCATTAAATCCTTTTATACACCATCAGAGCAACAAGAATTAATCTTGCAGAACATAATGCCCTTTTATTCTGCATATGACAAGCTTTTTGAATAGAGATTTTTTTAGTTATTTATAGAAGTAATCAACAAATGAAACACTTTACAGACACTCAAAAGTTCCCATATCAACGGTCTGGTTTGGTTTTAGTAGTCTTCAAAGCCTCTACTTGAACCAGGGAGACATCCCAGTTGTGGTATCTATGAAATGCTGAAAAACCAAACAGTAAGCTTTCCCTATATACAATGCACTTTCTCTACCCTGAAAATGAAAACCTTTATGGTGTGTGCACAGATGAACTGCGTGCCATAAAATGACCTATCCTTCCCCATCCAACACTCCCTTGACTTTTTCTTCTTTATTTATCCAATGATTCTAGGGACCAGAAATTAATAGAGAGCCTATAGCAACAAAGACCAATCAAACCTGAATCTTACCAGGCCTCTGAGAACTTCTTAGGAAAAATAAATAATAAAATCTGTATTACAAGCATCTTTGGCAGACATATACATGAGGTGCCATTCTGAAAGGGAAAAAAAGGCACCCAAACTTTATCTAGTTCACAGCACACCTGACCTTTCGAACACCAGACTCCTACAACAAAGAATGGCAGGTAACTAGAGGGGACTCCAGAAGAGAAAAAGCCAAATCACCTCAAATGTACCAAGTATTCCTAGGGAAACAGCGAGCCAGCTGTCAAAATTAGGGTAAGTAGGGGTAAAGCAATACATCAGATATCACATCTCTATTATTAGGGTAGAAATTTATGAAAGGCATCTACTGTAATATTGGTGGCATATGAATTACTACAGCTTAGTTTTCTTCAGTGAAGAGTTGTTTCCTTTTACAATTTAATATATTTTGTATAGTTAACCTTTTAGTTTCATTGGCCAGTTGTCACATGAAAGCCCAATGTTAAATGATAAAACTTATTTTCTCTTGAAACACTATAAAGTTACTTCTATTCTACAGTAACTTCCAGACTTCAGCCTGTGATTTGCACTCCAACCTCTCTATAATTCAGTGTATTACCTTTGAAAATCTCTGCATGGTCTCTTAGTATTAATACATTTTTCCCCACTAAAAAGTAACAGATGACAGTATAATTAACAGCAGCAAATGCAAATCTAAGATTAGTCAACTTACAGCATCAAACATTTTATAACATCAGTGTCTTCCTCTTTTGGTTAAATGGAAAACAGAAATTGGACTAATTTCATTTTGTTGATGCTTTGTCTCAATGTAGCTACCAGCAAAGACTACGAGTTCTTATTGTATATATGCATAAACACAGTATTGTACAAATTTCCATTTGGGAACTTGTTTTTAAACGAAAGAATGCATCCAAACTGTCATACACTGTCATTCATTTTAGGTGCCCAACTAGAGAACTCTCAAGACATTATTACAGTCTGGAAAACAATGATCTTAAATTCTGCTGAAATTTCAATAGTTTTAAGTATAACTAAAATTAACAGTTCAGGTCCTCGTGTCACTAACGTAAAAGTGTAAATGAATCTCAAGTCCCATAATGATTAGTGTACCAAACAGTAGACATAAACCACCCATTTACATCATATTTGATGTATAAATAAAAGCTTTTCCCCCAGGGTGACCTTTGCCAAAGCAATTAGGGAGTTCATGTACATAAAAGTTACCTATAAAACCGAGTAAGCTGTACTTTTCTATACCACTGAGCATTAGGAAGGTAAACTCCTACACAACCACTACCTAGCACAAAACACCAAACTTCTGTTTTTAAAACCAAAGCAGTTCAGAACAGAGAAGCAAGTCCAGGCCTGTCAGCACTTCTATTGTGTCTTAAAAGAAATAGGAAACCGCTACTGAATCAGCTGAAGGAAACTGAAGAGACGAACACCTGAACCTCTATGTAACCAAGCACTATCACCACATCCATATGCCTCGAGGGGCAGGGAAGGCAGTAGCAAACCCTACCACTCCAGCCCTAGCACAGAGGAGACTGAAAATACCTATGTGAAAAGCTTGTCACCCACAACCAGAGCAGTTAAACAAGAGAAGAGAATGACCTAAGCAAAAGAATGAATGAAACCAAACAAAAGGCAGCTTACAAAAGCTTTACTACTTCATTGCTTCTTCAATGCTACTCTCTTCAGCACAGCTAGCATCTAGTCTACATGGAGCTCAAAGTGTAGGAGGACTGCTGGTATTTTTTCTGTTGTTGTGTAACATACACCTACAATTCTGGAAAAATAAACCCCAAATGATTAAAAACATGTGCTTTGCAGACCTCTATACAGCATGTTTTGCATGTGACAACAGGGCAGGGACTCAGTGTTTGCATGTGCTGAGGAAATTTCCACTCCTATTGCTATAGCCAAACACTAATCCTGTTTGATTGAAAGGGCTTAAAATGATTAGTAAATGCATTTGTTTCTAAGTTGACTTCCCTAGAATACAGCCTAAGTTTCCTTGAAATTGCATATCCTAGGACAGAAATCTTTCACTAACAAAGAACAGAAACCATAAAGCATAAGAAAATAATCCATATGAATGCTCATGGCGCTTTACTATTTCCCCCCTTCCTATATGCCTTCTAAACGTAGAACAAAGCTCTCAGGAATGTAAATGTAATTTGTTCAGCTCTAATCACTTCAGCTGTTTTGATGTATCTACACGCATACTTAGCATAATGCCCAGACAGAATTATAGATTTCAGACTAGAACTACATTGATAATCTGATCTTTAATCAGGGATAGCCGAGGGGTCCACAAACAGCAGATGGTTCTATACACCATACTGCTCCAAGACAATGAGGAGCAGTTTCAGCCTTCCCCCTCAATTCTCTATTTCTTCCCGGTTTAACAAGTCAGATGCTAGAATTTATACTACAGCTTCTCTCATGTTAACTTTTACAGCCACCTCTTAAAGAATATACTCCAAAGAAATCCATTTCACTGCATAATGTCACTTCCATAGTAAATATTTTTGTGAAACAGAATTCACCTATAGAAAGAAGCAAATTTTTCAAATTCTGCCCACCACCCACTCACTAGAAAAGAAAGCCTACTACTCCAAATGAAGAGTACTGAATCACACTACTCAAGCTTGCTTCCTGCAAAGCAGCATTGCTCGTGAGGAAAAGGCTATTCAGTTGCAGTGCTGCATCTCAGTTCCTTCATCAATAAATCCTCCCCCATAAGGTAAATTATTTTCGCTTTCCAAATAAAATTGAGACACATGCAATGGCTAGAAAAGCCTGCATGATGCTTAGTACTATGTCCCATTTTCTGGATAAGTAACCTGAAGCAGTCTTCCTCCAATCTTCTAAACTACAGAGTAGGACATAGCTATATCACTCTCATATTCACTTTCCATCACTATCCTTTCCCTGTATCCCCACTTACCTCCTTACTATACTGATCCTTTTCACATTAGCCCCCCCTCCACATCCTCTGCCTGGCCCTTTCATCCTACTTCTGCATAAACACTGCCACACTCCCCCTTCCTTTGCAGTTCTTGTAAATTCTGATTCCTCTGAACTTCCTTAGACTTTTGATACATTTCCTTTTCCTCTTCTTAAAGCTGCTGCCTATAGGGCAATTCCTGACCCTCAGCTCCTCATAGGCCATCACAGTACTTCTGCCTCTGGATGATTCTCTTGACTCCCAGTTTGTCTTGAATTCAGATTCCATTTCCTTGCTCTTCCCTTCTGCCTGATCTTCATATTACCTCTTCAGCATTTCAGCTATTACTGTCCGAGTCTTTTCTTGTGTTCCTATTTTCCCCTAGCCAAATTTACTCCTCCACTTAAACCCTACGTTGATGTAAACTTCATGAAAGAAGTCTGGATTTAGTCCAAATAGAAGCCTGTGGTCATCCTAATCACAGAAAAATCTTGTATCTAATTCCAAAGCTCTTCCATCTTATGCCTCTGTCCCCACCGAGAGCACCTACATCCAGGAAGCATTTTGCATAGAGAAGAGTTTCATCTTGGTACTAAAACACATGAGACCATGTGGGGAAAATGGCAAGGGAAAAGGGAAGTAATCAACCATCAGCTTGTAATAAAATCAATAGTTACGAACACCAAAGTTCTGTTTGTCCCTTAACTTGATCTACATTTTCCAGATGGACTTAAGGGGGAGGTAGGGGGTGCAAATCTGTCACAGTTGAACAGACCAAAGCAGATACTTTAGCTTTACATGAAAGCTGGGTGTGATCACCCTCTAAAGATTTACAAATACGATTCTCTGCAATTCTGGTTCTCCATAAGAGTAAACAGGGAGAGACACAATTTCTCCCGATGTGACATTCTTGCCTATCTGACTACACTACAACTTAAAAAAAAATGAAGTAAAACGTGAAAGTACTGCCTCCTTGCATTGTAGTGCCAGTTGGCGTTGTAGTTGTAACCAGTTGCTTATAGTATTTTTCAAGCATTTCTGGAAGCAGGAAGGGAAACTGGTTACTTTGCAAGCCTGCCACTTATCCAGGAATGCTTGCAATCTCTAAGTATGAACATCTCTTCTCCTCAATTTAAGTCATCATCTGCATTTCTGCACCTACTGCAATCTTTTTTACTGGCTGTAAATACTTCCCCTCTTCTCTCCATCACTGCTTTTTTAATCCTCTGTGTTTAAAATAGGTATCATTCTAGCCTTCAGAGGATTTGTTAGGTGCATTTGCTAGTACTTTCAGAATCCTGGAAAACACATTAACCAGTCTGAGCAAACTGAGTGCTTTAAGCTCACAGTTTCAGTTATTGCTTTACTTACTTGTATCTCTGATCCTGCTATCCATTCTACCTTCTCCCATGCTTTGAGCACCAAAACCACAGCACAGCTCTCGCTTATATTTGGCAATACCTACATTATCTTTAATACTACAACATTCTAACTGTGAATTATCCTTTATTTTTCTCCTCACAACGTATCAGGGTTCAACAGTGTTCACGTTTCTTTACTGCCTGCTGCCATTCCTAAAGAACCTTGACTTTTGCAAACTCATCTTTTATCTTTACAGACTCTTTAATGCAAACCTGGCTTTTTATTCCCATTTCACAAAATCACAGAGTATCAGGGATTGGAAGGGACCTTGAAAGATCAACTAGTCCAATCCCCCAACAGGTCCTGCTAATTTGTGACTTTCTTCTTGGGGAAAACTACAAACGTGAAACATCCCATAATTTCCCCCTGTCTTAGGATTCTTTATGCTTTAGTATATACACTTTTCAGTTCTGCTGACCTCACCAGCTCCCAGCTTAATGACTTCTTCCCCTAAATATAATTCCTTTGTTTGTTTTGTCTTGCTTTTGCTTTTAATTTCTTTGTTTTGCTTTTAGCAGTGGTGAATTGAGCCCCAACCATTAAACAAATACTTTACTTGTTTCCAGTCTCATCCACAACATGCACTTGACTTCCGCCTTTAAATCAGCAATTTTCACATTAGCTTCTCCTGCTTTCCTGCTGTAAAAGTCAGCATCTTGGCTCGTCACAGATGCCTGACCATAATGTGGCTGAACTACAGCTCTTATTTATTCCACTTACACTCTTCCTCCATACTTGCAGTGTTAACAGACAGCCAGCTTTACCAGACCATAACCAACAAGTTCTCTTAAACTGAAATCTGTCTACCATCAGCAGTGCAGATCCCTTCTGCATAGTATCTCTGAAATACAGCCTTTCACTCTAAGCTAAAGGTATTTATCCATGATCTTAAAATTTAATTTTCATTAATTCAACACTCAGGCCTTGACAAATACAGTCTCCCTCAGTCACACCCACTCCTGATACTAAACCTTTTGGTTTGTTTTCCATGCAACAAATCCCTCTCCATACTTGTAACAGCACTCTCCTTTGCATCAAATGTAATAGGGTGGTCTTTGATTCTAACACTTAATAGTAGGCAACATCAATCATCTCTTCTTCACTCATGACTCCATCTGATCACACTAACACCAGCCATGAACACCCATATGTTTTTTTAGAATCACACCTTCATAATTTCTTACCAATGCTTAGTTAGCACTTTTCTTACTAACACTTATGTTTTACAGCATCTAAAAACTCTCCTGAGTTATACAGATCACTAAACATAGAATCTCAGCAGCTGGAGAAGCTGCAGAAAAATGTCACCCCAGAAAACGTCTCTTCTTCCCTCTCTAGCAACTTCACAGGACTATAACATTTACTTAGAGCCAGTAAGGAGCGAGGACAAATGAAGACTCTTGCCGCTAGCCCATCATGAGGGACACCCCAGCTTGGTGTGAAGCCCACGTGAGCCCCAGCCATGGCTTAGTACCATGGACAGGGCTGGGCCAAGGCTGCTGCAGAGGGGACAAGGCCAAGGACTGCCAGGGAGGTTGGGCAAAGCAAAGAAGTTCCAAGAAATTCAGAGAGACGAGAGGACTGTAAACATCAAGAAAATACAGAGAAGCTTGATACCCAAGACAAGAGAGGGAAGAGCTAATCTAAATAGGGCTAGGCCAAACTTTTCTGGAGCGTCAGGGGCAAAAGGTGGTTTCTGGGGAAATGGGGCAGACAGTCTGTGTGGGTTGTTAAGTGTGAGGCTCAGAAGCTGGGGTGCAGAAGTTTAGATAGGGAATGGTTGTAAGCAACACATACACACACACAAGCTGCAAACTATAAAAAAGAAAGATTTTAGTTGAACTAAAACATTTAAAACCCACTACGTGTATGCACATGAATACAAAGAAACCACTTCAGAGTGGTTCAGCCACATAGTACACTAGTCAGGTGCACCAAGGTTTTTTTGGATTCCTCCACCTGTGTTCCTCGACCATGCCCACTGGACATGTGGCCTGCAAGTACTTTGGAAGAGGATTAAGTTTTTGTCCTGTGACTTTGCAAGGCCTTTCAGAACAATGGCCTCACTTTTACCTAGCATTGCTGTATATTATGGTACAGAGAGAACAACATGAGAAAAAGGGAAGAGGAAGTGAAGGTGCATTAAATCTAAGCAGAGGCAACCACTTTCCACATCTAGTCTCTTTTAGCCTAAGCACAAAGTACACTAAATCCAGATAAGATGGTTCGGAGAAATGCACTAGGGAAAAATTGATCAAAGGACAAAAGCCACAGTTGGTAAAATACTTCAGAAGTGCACATACTTTCCATCCATCCTCCTATGGGGGCATTTGATAATAGGAAGCAGATGCACCATCGAATGCACCACAGCAAGGTGCACAGCAATCTACTTGCATGGCTTGAAACTGTTTTAACAGACTGCACATTGTACTTCAAAGGTTTACTGTCTTTTAAATTTTTAAATTAAGATATGATAAAAGATGTGCAAAGCTCCAGCTGAAGACCTACAGTTTAGCTCCTGTATTTCTGCAATTTCCATCCTCTGCATTTCTCCCAAAAAGAAAAAAAATTCCCACACTCCCTTTGAAATCATCCTCCCATTTGTGTCATAATGACTTTTCCAGAAACAGCTTTGGATGCTGATGACAGAGAATCACGATTCCAGAGAGGAAGCAGAAGTGGAACATACCAAAAAAAATACAAACCAAAAAAAACCCCTAGTTTTAAACATGTCTTTATGAACTGTATTTACCAATTAGGTAAGAAAAGTGAGCAAATGTTCCACCAAAGAGCACATGGTGGGCAGAGAGACACAATTTATTAAAAGAAAATATAAAATAAAGTAAGAAATTTCCCAAAACGCACTGCAATACATGACATTTCCTACTGCTTCTAAAACTATAGAAAAAAGCCTACCTCACATCACTTTCAAAAGCAAGTTACAATCATGTAGTACAGGAAGACAGAGTTCCAGTCTTAAAGACTTAACAAGCAAAAGATACACGACGGCAAAAGTCTAAATTCTAAAAAACACCCACATGTACGCATGCATCCAGCCTCAGAGTTGCCCACCCTACCAAGCCTCAACTACCTCTCCCCCTGGTTGGCTTTGCAGACCCCAAATGGAGCAGAGGGAATTACAGCATTTTACCCAATGAGAGGGAATGAAATGTAATAAGCACTGACACTGATGCCTTGCACCTCTCCAAGCCAGCTGAAAGCTGTGGGATAGCCTTAGGTGGCAAGAAGTTGATATCATTTCTGATACAAAAATTTACATTATAAGCAACAGTGAGGAAGATAAGGTTTTGGTAATGAAATGACATGCTGTATTTGTAGGAGTGGAAATTACACCCCCCCGCCCCACAAAAATCTGTTAAACTGTAAAACAACAAAATAATTGAGGTGCAAAAATCATGGATTAGGACCTCTAGAACAAAGGCAAGTAGAGACCCAAAATTACAAAGTATGGTTTTAGTATTAATTTCACAAATTTTATAGAAATTCCTGGAAATTAAAATGTATTTCTATACAAAGAAATACTAAGACCATCTTTGATACCACTAAACTGTTTCCTTTCGTTGTGGGTTTAACATCTTTCCAGCACCAGTTTGTCCTATTTCCTACAACACATTCATCCCAGTAGCAAGTGCTACTTTGCTGGGAAGGGTGTTCCAGTAACCTATTAAATTTGTCTCAATGTTTCCTTTCTCCCCTCTTTATAGGGAAATCTGTGCCTGCAGTGAAGTTTAAGTAGGTGGGGTAAACTTTGCACCTCAAGTCCTAACTGAGATGGAAATGCCTTTAGCACATGAACTGACTGCTGCTCTCCATTTACACGGTGGCCTGCACAACAGCCCCCTGCCCTTCTTTCTTGGTCCAGAACTGCCAGACCAAGATAAGCAGGCAGGAATTTTATGGGCTTCAGTTCCAATCTTTATTATAAAACATAATCTGTGCTTAAAAAAAAAATAAAAGAAAAAAGAAAATAAATGGCACACTTGGATTCTTATTCCCATAATCAATGTGTAAAATAATTTCTAAAAATCTTTAATGATCACAGCTATTAGGACCCCTCTGCAGGCTTCATTACAGCTTAGTGACTATTTTATTTAACTTATGGCACATAAAAGAGAAGGGTATGTTCTAAGTAACCGCAGTACTAAAACCAGATTGAAGCTTTCATAGCTTAAGAATGGTCACCACACATTTTTAGATCCTGGGACCTTTAATAGAAACAGTCAACTCAAAAGCCTGCATTTGTCAGACTAGATTCCTGATTTCAAGCCACCCCTCCCCCAATCATGTGACTATGCTCTGCACTCTATCAATTAAAACTTGTTTAATCTTAGTGACTATCATACATGCAAAGATTAAACAGTAACTCGTAAGGACCTGTGGCATATACTGCTCGCTTGTAATTTTGTTTTAGCAGAAGCTAAAGATTCCCAACATTTTGCTAAGCAATATCCTAATCTGAAAACAACGCAGAAATTATATGATTCCTTTCCCTTTGAAATCACATTGTGTTCCATGAGCATGCCTTTCCTAATCCCTTTTTCACTACCGAGAGCAAAGGATCAGATTCTCTTTCTACAAGTGTTTGAATAGGCACCAGTTCACACAACTGCAATGCAGGCGCTTCTGGTGGTCTCAAAGGCCATGATCCGGGGCCTCTAATCAGCATAGGCAATCACATAAAACAGTCAAACTGTTTACTGATACTAAAAATCATTCATATGCTGCAGCTGACAGAGGTCAGGCAATCCAAGTTCAGAAAACACCAATTTAAGGCAGTACCATTGCCCACACAGACTTACGGGTAAATTATACACTTATAATTGTCCAACATCTTATTGATTTCCTCCCTTAACAAGCCTTTTCCACGCCATCACTGAAAGCAAAGCCTCATTAACTAAACTTTTAAGACACTATTAGACACCTGCTAATTAACCAAGACTGAATTACAAAACTGGTGGCCAGCAGTGTTAACGGTAGGTGTAAAAAACTTCCCATTGGGATCTGAAAACAGCTATCTGTGCTCACACAGACCTGAGCTCAGGCTTCCAAGCCACACTAGCCCCCACTTCCTGTGCTTTGCAGTGCCTCCTCCTGCGCCTCTGCTTCCAAGGGAGTGTGAGGCTTGGGAGACTCAAGCTGGCTTCAAGTGGACAGTTGCATAGTCCATTCCAAAACCAGATTTGCTGGGAAAAGTGGTTAAGAGACATGCTCAAGGTATCAGTATTAACCAGTTAGTTAATTTGTTGATGTAATACATGTATACAGCGTCCAGGAAAACGAAACCTTAACTGTCTCCAGTTAATAAACCAGCTCTTACAGTCACTTGTTAAAATCAATGCATACAGGAAGCCAGCAGTCAGCATGGCTTCAGCCTACCCATTAACCGTTTTGAGTAACGCATTCCCTACACCATCCACAACCAGCCTTGCTAGTTTTCAGAACCGTACTGTTTACTGCAACACAGCGCACTGGAAAGGGATGCTTCACAGCACTCGTGACACTGGAAACACGAACAGGTTCTTCATATCACCTGTACGTTTTTAGACTTCACTAAGTCTTAGTTCATAACAAGCTGATGAACTAATTCTTGCCTAGCCTTTTGAAAAAAAAGGTGCTGAGCACCGACGTCTCTATTACACAACGTATAGACAGCTTTTTATCAAGGGATCGCTTTTAACCTGAAAAACCAGGCGCGTCACGCTAAAGGACCCGAGTATTTCCAAACCAAACAAGTTTAAGTCTGAAAAGAGATTTCACAGTTTTGAAACCGTGAAAATTTATTTCTTGCTCTTGATAACTCATAGAGAAAAAAAAACAAACAACCCAGTAGTCATTTCAACACATGCTTGAGGACAGCAGCACAGCAGCAAGTACTGATGTTCTGCCAAAGTAGTAGATCGATCACTGCTGTTAAGAACAGCTATAGCCAGTGCAGACTCTCATCTCCTGCCCTTGCAAACTTTACTTTGTTCTCTGCGACACTGCACACATTCTTTATTGTCATTATCAGAAAAGATCATTTTTGTACCTAAGCTGGCAGACACTGTCTAATATACAAAATATGCAGATAGAAAGATTTAAGATACTGAGTTGTTTTTTTTAAAGTCAAACAGCAGTGTGTCAGAGAGATGACACAAGAAAAAATGCCATGCAGAGAGATTAAGAAAGGACTACACAATATTCAAATGTTTAAATTAATATCATTCTTCTAACCTGAAAAAAGGTTTTCAAGATGCAATTACTGAGTTGAATCTTTAAAAGACAATGTTTCATGTCACAATTTTCATGCCGAATCTAAATTTTGTATCATCAGATGGAAAAAACAAAAACTTTTTTTGCATTTCTGAGGAAATGACATGACATTTTTGCAGCCATGCAGCTTTAAAAACTGAGGCATACAGAATAACCAGATTTTGTGAGACTTGTAATAAAGAATCTCTAGATCTAGCAAAACTGCTTTTCACCCAGACACTTATGCTAACTTCAATGTTGTGGTAATCAATTGTTAGGCAGCTCTACCTCACAACTAAAATGATTCACTATTGTAAATATTTTTTAAGAAAAAGTTGTCTTTGATACACAATTGTTAATCTTAAAACTATCAGGTTAATAAGGTATAATTAAATCCAGGCATTTAAGTGCAAGCTTGCAGGGAAGAAAATTACCTCAGGAACAAAACAGTAATTCCTTCCATGCAGAGTATTTTGAATTCAACTCCTTACTTTAGTGGTTTTGGGAACTGGCAAAACAGGAAAATCTTGAAAAGGGTGTTTAAACACCTAACCTGGGTTTTGTTCACTTAAGACATGTTAATAATCCATTGCTAGTGGCACTTCTTTTGTAAGAAGGGACATCAACTACTGACAAGGTTCTTTTTGCTGAATAGGCTCTTTTAAAAATATATGCTTACTGCAAAGCAAATCAACTAAACACACGCTGTAAGAACTGATGTAACAGGTAGATGGAGCAAAATAATCTGCATCACAAGTAAGATTCCACACCTCCCCCCCACCTCAAGTTACTTCAGAGAAGCTGCTAGAGGAACCAGGATACACAGACGCTTCTCATTTCATTGTGCCTATCTGACGGGGATGTGGAATGTGCTCTCACTGTGTTCAGACCTGTCCCAGATTTCCCTCCGATTTGAAACAGGAGGGAAAAGTCTCTCTCTCTCTCTCCCCGGCGCTGGCAGCCACCCTCCGTGGTAGGGAGGGCTCTGACCATCAGGTTCAACGGCTCGTTTGGAGTATCTTTAAAGAAAGAAAAACAAACAGCGCTCCTCCCGAGACAAAAGCGGCTCATACCAAGTACCCGCAGCCCCGGCTGCCCGAGGGGAGGCAAAACGGCGGGGGCTCCGGCTGCCGCGTCCCGCAGGGGCGAGCCGGCATCACCTCACCACCCTGGAGGAGCGGCTCCCCAGGGAAGGATACCTTAAAACATACGCCCGAGGGGGGAAAGCATGTTTAATTTCCTACGTGCGGGGACCGGAAAGGAGATTAAATCCCACCTGTGCCGGAGGCAGGCACACACACACGGGGAAAAGGACACTCCAGCCTCCCGTTCCGCCGGGGCTCAAA
>VZTM01032449.1:0-13291 GCA_013400555.1 Jacana jacana
CCAGAGGTCCCTTCCAACCCCATAAAATTCTGTGATTCTTTGATTCTGCTACATGTCATGGCTAAACTAAAATATTCTTAACTGTTAGAGGTTTCTTGAGATAAACATTCTCCCTATATATCAACATCCCATCACAGATGCACATTTTTAGTTCTATCCTTTGACTCGCTTGGTCATCATCTTGGCAGTTTAAAATGATGGTACTTATTTTTGTAGGCAACATGGAAAGGAAAAATAATTAATTCTATTAATCTAGCAACATTTTCCTTTTAAAACAGTATATCTTAAAACAAGAAGAAATAACCAACCTTCTCTTTTTCCCCTCCTTCAGGGCTCTCCAAAACCTCCCTAACATCATAGCTTGTTTTGATTGATTTTGCAAAATAATCAGTCCCACTCTGATACATTTTACCTTAAGTTCTTTACTACGTGCCGGTCACAAGAGTATCTTTCGGGCTCTAGTTGGTTTTGGATTAAATCCCTAATTTCTCACTTCAGCAAGTAACAGTAATGATCTCTCCTATCTGGCTAATGACAATTTAGCACTGTCACTATGTGAGATATTGCATCCTTGTTGTCCTGTTTCTGCCAAAAAAATTTATCATAATAAATGCAATAGAATAAGGGGCTTCTTTTTATGTTGGCGTACCTAACAGCTGTTTATTTTGATCATGGAACTGATTCTTCAAAGCCTCCAACTTTTTTGCAAACAGCAATCTGGTTTTAATTAAAATGTTTGCAGAGAAAATTGCTATAATATTAATTGAGATTCCTGCTAAAACCTACATTTTGAATTTTTTGGTCATGACATTCACTCTGGTTCCTAGGTCTGAATCCTGAGCTACTTTGGAGGTACACGTAGCATAGCTTAGTGAATCCAGAAACAGGTACATATATCACCTCGAGATGGAACAGAAAAAAGTTTTGCAGTTGCATTGCAAACATGTTGGATCCAGAGTTTCTCTAAGGAAATTTTTTCCTGTCTGCATAGTATTGCATCTCAGCATTTGGATTCAGACACCAGTCTGCATGGTGGTATAAATTCTAGCACTCAAAAGTGATATTCACTAAGTTAGATGTACCTGCTGGAGTAACTTGCAGTAAGGACTGGCAATCCTGGTTTAGTTTGTACTGGCATCTCTTCCCATTTGTTGTTACAACTCCAATTTAGAGGAAATAGATTGTTTCAACTATATTTCATCCCTTACTGAGTGCTGGATGAAGGGAGCAGTGGCCTCCACTTAGCGGTGTCTCTGACATGAGGCCACATGATCACTTTGCCCAGAAGTGGTAAGGCAAAAGGAAAGCAGCTTCCACTTATGACAGAGCAGCTGAGGAAAAAGTGTTACAGTAAACAGCCACTTTGTTTAGTTGTGGGTAAACCCTGGTAGTCACTGCTGGGACTAGCATCCCTAATATCTACTACTTCATAATGCCTTTCAGTCCTAATAACATCTCAGCCATTTCTGCCTCCAGAGAATTTTAAACCCAGTATCAGCTCTGTCACTTTGCATTTCAACTCAACACATTCCTGTTTCTGTCCCAGCATGGACCAAAATCTCAGTATCATTTTAAGATTTATTTTACACACAGCTATGACTACTTCAGTGTCAACCTACTCCCAGAATACCATTATTCAACATCGTCACAATTTGTGTCTCCAGATTTCTTCCATAAGGACTACGTGGGGGGAAAAAAAATCTCACTAGCAGGCATAATTAATTTTGTGTTTGTTTTTAAAATAATCAGCTAATTAGTGGTGTGACATAGTTCATTTGTGACTTTAAAAATATTTATGATCCTTTATGATTCAATTCTATGCTTTGGAGGAAAATAACTTTACAGTGTTTAGAGTGTAGATCATTGCCAATTTTCTTAAAAAGAAAAAGATTTGGACTGCTGGACTAAGCCTGCCCTAATAGCTGGCAATCCATGATCCAGATTGGTGTTATGTATAGAAAGAGTCAGAAAAAAAGAGTTATCCTAGGTGTATATTCATCTAGATATGCTCAGTAATTTTGAAAAGCATTGTAATCTCTCTTTGGGGAATTTGCTTTCTCCTTCCACCACTGCAGCAATAAGTGCAGAAGAAACCAAATTTTGGCTTTGAAAATCAAACTCTTCCAATAAAGTCATGAAGGTACCGGTGGTTTATGAATTATTTCCAACATCAGAAGACTTTTGTCACCAATATATATGTGCCAAAATTGTAGCCACAAAAAACCAAACCAAACAACAAACGAACTCCAAACCAAAAAATAGACAGCCTCCACAGTTTCC
The DNA here is from genome assembly GCA_013400555.1 of Jacana jacana. Classification (NCBI taxonomy): domain Eukaryota; kingdom Metazoa; phylum Chordata; class Aves; order Charadriiformes; family Jacanidae; genus Jacana; species Jacana jacana. The sequence goes on from VZTM01032449.1 coordinate 2,281, forward strand.
CTCTACAGCTACATTATAAGTACTTAATCTATTGTGGATGGCAACATAAGCAACTTTAATTTATATCTCTGTGAAACTGCACCTCCTCAGTGAGATGAATACCACTTTCAAAGAAAATCAAAAAAAACCAAAACAAAACCAAAAAACCACTACTGTCATTATAATACCTGCAGAGTGATACCACTAACAGACCTGGCTGTTTGTTTCTAAGGAAGAACAGCTGTGCAACAGACTGCCTGAACAGTCCCTATTACAGAATGCAACATGGATCACTGACACAAAGGAAGCACTACACCAGCTGGCTTTCTGTCTTAGAGCATTTCTATTCCTAGATGATTTACCTGTTCTCAGTCCTGTCACCTTAGCACTTCTACTACCCAATTAAAAAACAATGTTGCTGGATTCTCTGCTGTAAATTAGATATGTTATTTTTCGGATCAAACTGGCTACTTTTTTTTTAACTTTGCAGTACATGACTTATTTTTAAACTTATAAAAGCTGCTTGATTATTTATTTGTGGTATATTTTGTTCTCTTGCAGAGTTTAGATCAGAAAAATTCTTTTCTAATGTATTCATATGCAGTGATCTACATTTCCTAATCATAATCATGTCAGCAAAAGTGGAGCTGCTCTTAGGATAACATTTTAGTCTAGAAAATGATTTCCCTTTAAAATGGATTCAATGGACATGATGATATAAAAAGAAGATGCAAAATTACACACAACAGTTTGCATAATCAAAACAGATATGTTTTGTATTCAGGCAAGATTTCTTTTTGCTATATTAAATGGAAGAAAATAGACCTTTTGGAATTCTGCAAGTGTGCTATGGCTGTGAATGCAGTACCAGTGGAATTCCAGTAGGATTGTGAAGAGGATGTACAGAACTCTAAAAAGGATTCACCTAAGACACAGAGGGACAACATGAAAGGATAAGCAGATTCTTTTATAATTAACAATAGTCTCTGTATTTCAAAGTGGAACTATCTTTTCTACTTTGTAACTAAAGTTAAATTTATTGAAGCTTGAAATAGGGAATTGTATCCTTTTGTGTAGGAAATTTACCAGTCCTCTTTTAAATAAATTTAAGTTCAAATGAGTGTAATGACTCTAGAACTTAATTCAGTAAATAATAACTAAGGTAAATGCATACCTAAATTCAGAACAAAACTTCTACATCTTATGGAATATTTGAAGTGTTCTGCAGATGTCTCCTAGAGACACTGTTGCTCAGGCGCAGACAGACCTCAAATTAGCATTTCTCTTCCGTAATGAACAATGATCTTGATTCAATGCATCAAAATAACATATTAAAAATGGCCACAGAAAGTACTGTTTGTTTTCAAGGATGCTCTGAGGATAATGTTGTGAAGGTTATTGAATGAAAAATTAATCCCTTAATATTTAATGATTTGAATTAATCAATGTTAAAGCTAGAGATAAATATTTTTCTGTCATAGAATCATAGAATCATTTAGGTTGGAAGAGACCCCTGGGATCATCAAGTCCAACCATCAGCCCTACTCTACAAATTCTCCCCCTACACCAGATCCCTCAACACCACATCTAATCTACTCTTAAACACAGTCAGGGATGGGGACTCCACCACCTCCCTGGGCAGCCCATTCCACTGGCTGACCACTCTCTCTGTGAAAAACTTTTTCCTAATGTCCAGCCTAACCCTACCCTGCTGCAGCTTGCACCCATTCCCTCTTGTTCTGTCGCTAATTGCCCGTGAGAAGAGTCAAGCACCAACCTCCCTACAATGCCCTTTCAAGCAGTTGTAGAGAGTGATGAGGTCTCCCCTCAGCCTCCTCTTCCTCAAACTAAACAATCCCAACTCCCTCAATCGATCCTCATAAGCCTTATTCTCCAGACCTCTCACCAGCTTTGTTACCCTCCTCTGTACTCGCTCCAGCACCTCAATATCTCTCTTGTGTTGAGGTGCCCAGAACTGGACATAATACTCAAGGTGTGGCCTCACCAGTGCTGAGTACAGGAGGACAATCACCTCCCTACTTCTGCTGGTCACACTATTCTTTATGCAAGCCAGGATGCCATTGGCCTTCTTGGCCACCTGGGCACACTGCTGGCTCATGTTCAGCCGCCTGTCGACCAGCACCCCCAGGTCCTTTTCTGCCAGGCAGCTCCAGCCACACTGCCCCAAGCCTGTAGCGATGCATGGGGTTGTTGTGGCCCAAGTGCAGGACCTGGCACTTGGCCTCGTTGAAGGCCATGCCATTAACATTGGCCCATCTATCTAGTCTGTCCAAGTCCCTCTGTAGAGCTTCCCTGTCCTCAAGCAGATCAACACTCCCACCCAACTTAGTGTCATCTGCAAACTTACTAATAGTGTTTTCTATGTCCTTATCTATATCATCAATGAAAATATTAAAAAGGAAAGGCCCCAATACTGAGCCCTGAGGAACACCACTTGTGACCGGCCGCCAGCTGGATTTAACTCCATTGAGCACCACCCTTTGGGATCGTCCTTCCAGCCAGTGCTTGATCCAGCAGATCGTACGCTCCTCCAGGCCATGAGCAGCCAGTTTTTCCATGAGAATGTGGTGGGGGACAGTGTCAAATGCTTTGCTAAGATCCAGAAATATTATATCCACTGTCTTCCCCCCATCCAACAATTGGGTCATCTTATCATAGGAGATCAGGTTCGTCAGGCAGGACCTGCCTTTCATAAACCCATGCTGACTAGGCCTGATCCCCTGGTTGCTCATTACATGGCTAGTGATAGCACTCAAGATGATCTGCTCCATAATCTTCCCTGGTATCGAGGTCAGACTGACAGGTCTATAGTTTCCTGGATTTTCCCTTCTGCCTTTCTTATAGATGGGCGTTACATTTGCCACTTACATGTGTCCCATGACATTTTACAAGATTTCAGTTATTTTTCATGTTCTGCCTTAGGAAAAAATCAGAGTCGTTCCAAAGTGACTACAAAAAGGAAGAAAGAGAATTGCTGGTAGGCTGCATGTCGGGCAACCCAATTGTTATACAGGTGAACTCAGAACTCAGGTTCGTGTTCTTTATCTTGTCTTCCAGTCTAGAAAATTTTAAGTGTCTCTTAAGAAGACAAGTTACTACGTTTCCATTGAAAATGGCAAGTAACAGAGGAGTAAATGATGACAGGAGAGAAGAAAATGGACTCTCACACTTTACAACCAAACATTGACATTGTGTCTCTGAACTCCTGAGAAACAAGAGTTCCTGAGTACCATGTACATTTTCTGTATTCCTTTCAGCGTTACAAAGAAAACCCCATTGTCCTTGGATGAAGATGACACTGACTTTTCCTGCTCAGCAAAAATAGCTGGGACAACAGAGGAAATTTTGACTTAATAGGAACTTTACCTCTCAGGTGACAACTTTGTATAGGTGGAAATTATTTCTGCCAGTGCACTCACAAGTCAATTTCTGAGCACTGATTTAATAATTAGAAGTAGCACCATGTCTAGAAGTAAATGTTTAATATACATCTATCATCTATACACAAATGCCTTCACTTATGAGTCATGGGAAGAGTCATCATTAGAAGACGATCACAGACTCAAAGAAAGGCTGAATTAGCACAGCCTCCTTACCACAGCATGCTCTGTGGTAAAACAGCTGTACCCTTGAGTCTGTTGCTCAGACCAGGTTTGATGTATGAAGCCACCAACCAAAGCCAACTTATTTCTGTTATTCAGTAATCACTATAAGATATAATCATATTTTTATTGCTTCCTAATACCAGTGATTAAGAATTTATCTGAGGTATCTGACCTCAATTGCAATGATTACTGTCTGCTTCACAATGTTTACTGCATTTAAATTCATAGTGGTGTTGTGAGATAAAAAGTACAATTGTTCATACTAATGAAGAGCTAGTAGATTTTAAGATGAATGACAAAATTCTAAAAATTATTTAGATGCTTGAATCCTACTGAGTTCAAGGAGCTGAAATTTATCTTTTGAGGGTATGTGTCAGAAGTGATGGGCAGAATTTATCTCACTTAACTTTAAACTGTCTAAGCAATTTGTCAGCTCTTCCTCTACAGAAATGCAGGGCTACAAATCTCTAGAGAGCAATTCATTCTTTCCCCATGCAGGATCTAAGGCAGATGAATGAATTATTCTTTGGAGTAATTTTATTCTCCACTGATTACAGAAAGAGCCTAAATGCCTAGCAAGCATAAAATACACATTCAACATAGTCAAAGGGAAGTGAAATTAATCCTATCTGGTGGGTACCAGAGAATTTTTAAACCACTTTAATGTCCACTCCAAATTAACAGGCGGGATCTTTGGCCATTGTAATGTGCTTCTACGGTACCTAAATTGAAAAAGTGATACTGGCACAGAGACAACTGCGTCACAGAAATGGGATGTACTTCTCTTCCCAACAGAAGTCCAAAAAGGAGTTGCCATAATAAGCCTCAGAGAATTTACAAGATTTATGGTTGTCTAGGTCTTCCCTTGTGATTTCTGAAAGCCACATGTCTAACCACCTTGTGACTTGAAGCACCTAAAGTTAAGCTGCCCAAACTGTGTTGGCATAGACTACATTCCTCCTTGCTTGCAGTGGGAGTTAATTTCTTAGTATGAAAATTTCAAGTAATTGAAACCCTTTAATTCTCATGTAATTTTAAAATCCTTTCTCTCAAGGTTTTTACCACTGGACAACCACTTGCAGACATATGTAAAATGAGTACTTTTTGTTTCAGTCCTGTTTTAATGGCTGGGTGTTTGCAAAATAAAAGAGATACGATTACAATAGATAATGACTGTTGCAGTTGCTTATAGTCTCAACAAAGGTTTTTACTGGGGAAAAAAATGTACCCTTATGTTACTAGATCTTGCCTCTAGCACACAGTTGTGACAGGATAGGAACATCAGACACGCAGTGCAACCGTTCTGTGAATGAAAACTTCAGTTTCACCCTCACATGCCTGACAGTCTGGTAATCTCAAAACTAAATTAACTCTTAGGAAACCTGAAAAAATAAAGAACAAAATGCTATTGACAATAATATCTACTGCTTACTAGCAGGCTGTGTAAATTCATAAAATGGAAGGGGTTCTCTTCTTAAAAAAAAAAGAATCTATATTTCATTACAGTTGCACACTGTGGCGTGACTGATTGGTTGTTGCAGAGCTAATAAAAAGATGACTACTTGCAGCTGATATCTTATCCTATTTCCATCTAATTTGATGGTTTTCTGCTGGGCTGATGGGAACCTGTAATCACAAAACATTGAGGATTCAGCTATTTCAATGCCTGTGTGCAATTTCTAATGTTTTCTGACTAGTTAGCTTCACTTAGAAATCCAGCCTCTTACTATTTGTTATGAAGATAGTCATTAAAGTGTACAGTAACACTTTCTTATTTTAAATCCACTTTCTCCAACCAAACATATGTGATTAAATACTATCTTTTTATGCCAGAGTAAAATATCATTTTAAGTTCTTCTTATTAGTGCCTAATGACTCTAGGCAATGCACTATTAATAAAGAAAAAAGACATAGTCTCTACCTTAAAGGACTTTAGAACATCAGCTAAAGGTAAAACAATCAAAGAAAGTAAGGGCAATTGTTATACAATGGCAGAATTGTCACAGATCTCTTCCACAAAGAATTTATACCTTGCAACCTTACGTCCTTTTTAACCTATTTTTAATCCACAATCTGGGACCAGGCTCTGTAAATCCATGGTAGACAGAGTTTTTAAGAGCCAGTGTGTTAAACTAACAGTTATTTGGACATGCAGTGGGCCCAAAGCTTCCGATGGCTAAATGTAGCCAGATATTCCCCACTTAGTTACACAAATACAATAGATAATGAGCATACCCTAATGGCTGCCTGTATAGCAGATGTCAGACGGCAGTGAGGTGGTAACAACAAAGCCACATCAAGGCTATTTTAATTATTCCTTTGATGCTAATTAAAATATGATCTTGAAACATAATGCATAAATATTTCTATTATTTTTTTTCTTCTGGCCCTGAAAACTTTCCATCAAGCCGTAAGAATCATTACAGAATGTCAGGGATTGGAAGGGACCTTGAAAGATCACCTAGTCCAATCCCCCTGCCAGAGCAGGAACACCTAGAGCACATCACAGAGGAACATGTCCAGAGAAGGAGACTCCACAACCTCCCTGGGCAGCCCCTTCCACTGTTCAGTCACCCACTCTGTGAAGAAGTTTTTCCTCATATTCAAGTGAAACCTCCTATGTTCTAGCTCGCACCCATTACCCCTTGTCCTATCACTGGATGTCACCGAGAAGAGCCTGGCTCCATCCTCCTGACACTCACCCTTTACATATTTATAAACATTAANGCCCAGATGCAAGACTCTACACTTGCCCTTGTTATATTTCATTAAGTTTCTCCCTGCCCAACTCTCCAGCCTGTCCAGGTCTCGCTGGATGGCAGCATGGCCTGCTGGCATGTCAGCCACTCCTCCCAGTTTGATGTCATCAGCAAACTTGCTGATAGTACACTCCATTCCCTCATCCAAGTCACTGATGAATATATTGAACAGTACCGGTCCCAGTACTGATCCCTGAGGGACTCCACTAGATACAGGCCTCCAACTAGACTCTGTCCCATTGACCACCACTCTCTGGCTTCTATCCTTCAGCCAGTTCACAATCCACCTTACTACCCTATCATACAGGCCACACTTCCTCAGTTTAGCTACAAGGATGCTGTGGGAGACAGTGTCATTAGATCTGTATGCAGTCTCAAAATGCCAAACTTAAGCACATGATTGTATTCCTGAACTGGTCTCATATTAATTCCATGCTTTTTCACTTTTTCGGTTTAAAATATCACTAGTAAAGTTAGTTTCATGACTTCACAGCTACTGAGTTCTAGCATAGGTGTTCTTTTCAGTTACATCTTTACATATATACACCCATAATAGAATCTAAAGGCATACATAAGTTATTATTGTTCAACAGCCAACAACTACCTAGTTCAGTTAATTTGAGTGAACTCTGAAAACTTTTCTTTCAAAACTAGTTACACATTTGAACTAGCCTACCAAACATCAGAGTCTTTAATTAAATTTAAATTCCTTAAAAAGTGATGTACAAAATACATAGAAAATATAAGGTAATTTTAAAATTGCAAAGAGAAACAATACCTGTGTCAGTGGATTAGGATATTAGTTAAATTGTAGTTATTTTACTGTAATTAAATTCTCACATCTTAAAACTGAAGAGGAGAGCAACAAAGCTGGTGAAAGGTCTGGAAGGCACGTCCTATGATGAGTATCTAAGAACTTTGGGTTTGTCTAGTTTGGAGAAAAGGAGGATGAGGGGTGACCTCATTGCACTCTACAGCTTCCTAAGGAGGGAAAGAGGAGAGGGAGATGCTGATCTCTTCTCACTGGTATCCAGTGATAGGACACATGGGAATGGTTGAAAGCTGTGTTGGGGGAGGTTTAGAGCAGGCATCAGGAAGCATTTCTTTACCAAGATGGTGGGCAGCCATTGGAACAGGCTTCCTAGAGAGGTGGTCAATGCCCCAAGCCTGTCAGTGTTTAAGAGGCATTTGGACAATGCCTTAATGACATGCTGTTTGGTAAGCCCTGAAGTGCCAAGGCAGTTGGACTAGATGATCTTTACTGGTCCTTTTCAGGTGAACTATAGTGTTCTGTTCTGCCTCTAAGTCTAAACCAGAAGATTTCACGATACCAACCTCTATAGCTTGCTTAAACAGATAATAGAAAATATCATAAAGTTTCTGCATGTTCCCCCCGAAAATCTTTATTTCCTTACGTCTTTCTTTATAATCTATAATTTAACAGTAGGGGGATTACCAACTGCTTAACTTTACAGCAGTTTATTGCTAACTTCTGAAAATAAGTTTTTGTTCATCTTGCTTCAGTGGTTGACTCAAATGAACAAGAAAGTTTGTATATTTAAAAGCTGGGAGATGCATTGTTTCAAATCACTGAGATTTACATACTTTTCTTTTAGAGGAATCATTTCCCTAATTAAATTTTGAAAATAATCCATTTTTTTCTATGAATATGCAGAACTTGGACACTGAAGCTAATGCAGTTTCCTTTCTCATTGTTGGCTTTTCTCTTTGCTATTTGAAAGATCAAACATACTTGAACTTAATTTAAAATACAGGTAAATCAAAACCAACAGAAGAATGACTCTACTCTTCCCTCTTTATTATACACTATGTTACTACATCAGCGGAGGAAAATTAATTATATTTATCTAATTGGATTTGCTCATCACTGCTCTGGCTTAGTGGTTTCTCTATAGAATTTACTCATTTCCAAAGGAATCATAGTAAGAGACATAAATAGATGGGGGTTTTTAATTTATTCATACGTATATTCCAAGAGAAATGAAATGAGAGGACATCAAAAATATATTTCAGGGCCATCAAATATTGAGATTTTGTGGAAATTCAGTGTAAAACTATTACCATCCAAAGATACAAAGAAGCTATAATTTTATTTGCCCTTAGGTAGAACATGTAGCATTTAAAGATACCAGACTGGGGACCAAAACTGTAAAATGCTTTTCTGTAAACAAAACAGAATGTTGATAGGGATGCAAAATTAGACTTATTTCTTGTGAAACGTTCGATTGAATATGACCATCAGTTAACAAAATATGACATAAGACATTTCTTGGATAGGTTTTCTTGTGGCCTTGAATATGGAAAGTGAAACTTGTATTATTTAAAAAAATGTTACTACGACTTTACAGTAAACATATTCATACCTAAAATAGTACCTAAATGCCTCCCATTTTTCACCCATAAATCCTATATCAGCATGTCAAATACTGGTGACAGTTTATATGGCTATGTGGTTATCTCATCCAGCAAGTAGTTATGAGTATACCTAGTGTTCTAAAGTGAGAAGATGACTGGACTGTGGTGGACCAAACTCAAGCCAGCTCTTCAGCCACAGTTAGCTACTAAGAACTTATTATCTTGAGTAGTGGTAGACCATTCTAGCCAGGATTACCCTCTTTTGGATCAAAGGTGCCTTGTACTTTGGGAATACATAGGCACGTAATTTGACAACCAGTATGTATCTCGACATTTTTACATAGTCATATCTAACCCGAGGAAATGGGAAGTATTTCTCTACTTCTACATCTAGGTATATGACCCAGCAAGGTCTGGCCACCATGTCAGGACAAGATATTGAAATTAACTACAACCCTTTACACTCAGTTTTTCATAATTTCTCTTTTGCATTAATAATTTTTTTGTATCTCCATTCTGGAATAGCAATAAAATCTGTAGTCACTGGCTTCTTCAAGAAACAAAATTGAATGGCTGGGTGAAGCAAGGTTTTATAAAAATAAGTGCTGTGAATTTGAATGTACAATAGCTTTCAAGTATCACAACAGGAAAATAAAAAGAAAATAAAAGAGGCACTTATAGAATTAATTGAAAGCCCTACGATGCTTTTGATGACAGCCAGAAAGCAGGAAGAGTTAAAGATGGGGGTGTTGCAGGAAAGGAAGCATATCTAGCTTATTCCTGGAGAAATTAGATGGAAACAAGTATAGTAAATCTTACAAAAAGGAAGACAAGTGTGAGAGAATCCCTGAGACAGACCTCTCACACAGTGTGAACTACAGGAAACCATGCTGGTAAAAGTAGAAGAGTGCAAGAATTCATGGGTGCTGCAAGATCCCAGCTTGTTCTGGAGCAATTAAACATCTCACACTGCAAATTTCTAGACAAGCCCACAAAGCTGATGGGAAGAATACTATGGCCTAGAGCACAGACCCTTGGAATGGATTTAAGGATACTATAGTCCTTTTCCATTTCCGCTAATGACTCTCTATGGTGTTTTTTCTGCTTTCAGTGCCTCATTTCCTACATTTGGGGGTAATAAGGATCCTAGATGTCTTTCAAGCATGCTGAATATAATGCACTGAAAGCTGATTATTATTAATATTTTTGCTGCTGTACCAAAATAATTTCTGCTCTGGAATTTGTAATATTATCTTATCTACTGCCTCTGCTACCAGTGAAATTGGAGAGTTTCTTGATAATGACTGCAAATCAGTTCCCCATTTTCAAAATGGAGTATTTTGGCAAAAGTGAAAGGGGAAACTACAGTTTAATTATATGACCGGATCTATGTAATGGCTTGCCAATAAAATTCTCTTCAGCCACAGATTCTTGTCACTGTCCCTACACTGGCTTGCATGCTTGCCTAACCACTTGGTGAGGCAATTAAATTTGCTAACCCAGCAGAAAACTAATCTGGGGTGGGAAGGCGGGGGGAGGAAGTAGGGGGAACAAGACTATCCTTTTCAGTGGTAACAAGCTGTTAGATTGGCTCAACTGCATCGTATAACCACGCCACGATTTTTATGCTTGGCAAAGTATTTAGATTCTTGTTCATCAAAGCAATTAAAAGTGTGTGTAAATTGAAGCATATGAGCAATCTCACCCATATTCAGTAGAACATTTACCTTTACACCTAGGTTTTATTCCAATTTACGTAAGTGTTTTGGTAACTGGCTGGGATTGTTCAAGTGCTTGAAATTAAGCACATCTTTAGGAGCAGTGCTGAATTAGAATTAACAGAGTTTGGAACTTCATTCTCTACATGGAGGTAGTCAGAGTCCTTGCTCATTTGTAGTCAATTCAACTGTATGCTAGCTTCAAATTCCTTCAAAAGTCTATTGTAAAAACTTATCCGTGTTGCTCATAACTATAGCATGCCATTTGCATGGTGTTTTAAGAAGTGCAGCATCTAAAGGGTATGAGGCATATGCCTTTTGACTGGTATGCATTTGGCAGTTTTATATGAAAACTTATTTTGATATCCATGTAGTTACAGGAGTTTTATTCTCTTTCTATGTGTTAAAAAGCCATAACAATGAAAATTAAATGAATATAAAACTTTGTGGAGAAATCACTCAATTTTGAAAGTGAAACAGCTTTTAGCATAAAAAGCCTAGATCTTCAAAATGATTGAGTAAGATTTTCCCTGTTTATTTTGCAGATGGGTTT
>VZTM01032451.1:8402-23831 GCA_013400555.1 Jacana jacana
GCCAATATGCTGGAGGAATCCCCCCATTAGAGCGACTTTGGTAGGCTTGAGAAGTGGGCCCATGCAAATCTCATGAACTTCAAGGCCGAATGCAAGGTCTTGCATGTGAGTGGGGCAGCTCCAAGCACAAATACAGGTTGAGTGAAGAATGGATTGAGAGTAGCCTTGAGGAGAAGGACTTGGGGTTGTCAGTGGATGAGAAGCTCCAACGTGAGCCAGCAATGTGCGCTCACAGCTCAGGAAGCCAACCACATCCAGGACCACATTACAAGCGTGGCCAGCAGTTTGAGGGAGGTGATTCTGCCCCTCTATGCTGCTCTTGTGGGACCCCATCTGGATTACTGTGTCCAGCTCTGCAGCCCCCGACATAAGAAGGTTATGAACCTGTTGGAGCAGGTCCAGAGAAGGGCCCCAATAGTGACTGGAAGGATGGAGTCACCTCTCCGGTGAGGACAGGCTGAGAGAGTTGGGGCTGTCCAGCCTGGAGAAGAGAAGGCTCTGGGGAGCATTCTAGTATCTGAAGCGGACCTACAAGAAAGCTGGAGAGGGACTTTTTACAAGGGCATATGGTGATAGGACGAGGGGTAATCATTTTAAACTGAAAGAGGGTAGATTTAGGTTAGATATTAGGAAGAAATTCTTTACTGTGAGGGTGGTGAGGCACTGGACCAGGTTGCCCAGAGAAGCTGTGAATGCCCTGTCCTTGCAAGTGTTCAAGGCCAGGTTGGATGGGGCTTTGAGTAACCTGGTCCAGTGGGAGGTGTCCCTGCCTATGGCCAGGGGGTTGGAACTAGATGATCTTTAAGGTCCCTTCCAACTCAAACCACTCTTATGACTCTTTGTACTCAGAAGTCAATATGGAAATAGCAGTTACTTCATCCTGTGTTGTAAAGAAAAATGAAGAAAGGGAATTCACCTCTGAGTCAAAGTATGCTTGCTGGTTTAACTGTGCATGCCTGGTCAGGTATCTAAGAAATCTTAGTAATGTGAAGAGTATTGGAATACTCCTCTATCCTTTCTGTTGTTTTTGTAGCTAATATCATAATTGACAGGAGGTCAAAACCAAACCAAATTCAAGTCCCTTCTGCAGCCCAGACTTGGTTTTGGAGAGAAGTTATTCATTGGGTTAGGGAGACGCATTCATTTCTGACCCCTGCAGGTGGCTGATGAAAACTTTGCAGCCTGGGATTAAATAACTGAAAGAGATACCAGTGTCAGCTGAAAGGCCCTCGGCATGCTCCAGGGGATTGTACTGCAGGCTTAATAATGCTTCACAAAGGAGAAAAAAACATGCTCTCAGTTTGCTGTAAAGTTTATTATTGAGGCAAATACTATACCTGGTTGGGATGCGGTTTTGTTTTTTCCCCATAGACTAACTTTGATTATTGGGTAAAAATATTTTATATTTCAATCCAAACTTGAAATTCAAGTGTTTTCTATGGTATCTAGTTGGGGTTATAGCCTATTTCTGTTCTTCTCTATATGCAATTAAACAGCTCTCTTAGCTGAGTCAAAATAATTGCTTTTTTTCACTGCCATTTTAATTTTTTTCTGGAAAGACATTTTATTGAATAGTTGGCTTCTCTCTTTTTTTTTATGGTTATTTTTTAATCCTCTTAAATAAGATATGGGACAGTCAGAAGAAATGGTGCTCAAGGATGACAGGATTGTGAAGTTGCACAGGAAGGTGATTTTGGAACTTGAGGTTAATTTTTGTTGTTGTTGTCGTCATTGTATCTTATTCCTCAAAGTTCATTGAAAGAAGTCTTACTGCATTTACATTCCACTATCAACAGTGTATCCCTAAAACGGGGGCCCAGAGTTGTTTGAAATGAAGCCTGTTGTGTGGTAAAGCTGGAAAGAAAACGAAGGGTTCACTGCAACTTGGCTCTGATGTTTATTTGGCAGCCCTCCCGTCTTTTCCTATCTTGGCTGCTGTTCCATCAGTCAGTGCACTTATGTATGGATCACTTAAAGTCCACTTTTTCAATAGCCAGCAAAAAATGTGATGCATCAGAACGCATATCACAGGTCTCTTCTGTAGTTTATAATAGCAAGTCCCAAATTTGTTTTCCTTTTCTGAACAATCCATAGTTATTCTACTATCTAGTAAAATTGTGATTTTTTTTTTTTTGGATCAACTTGTCTATTGAAGTTCCTGTCACTTTAAAAAAGAGTGAATCTTATGTAAGACCAAAAAATTTCATGGTGTTTCTTCTCAAGGTTTATTATTTCAGTCTGATTCATTTCCTGTTTTTCTGCTAATGCACTGACAAAAGCAGAAACACGTTTGCTTCAACTGTTTGTAAATCTAGAAAATAAGTAATTTACTGTATTATAAGTGGCTGTGTGTGGCTGTAAATGATGCAGAGATTTATGCAGTACTTCCCTCTGTCAGTCCCTGGTCATGCACTTGCTTCCCTCACTAGCCCCACTGCTCCAAGGCTTCGTGTCTCTTGGTGGCAATTCTGTCCAGCTACAAGAAAGATGAAGATAAGTTAGAACTTCTCATATCATGATGTGGGAACAAGGAGGTAATCGGTGAGATCAGCAGCAAATTAAACACCGATTTTAAAGGAGTAATTTTTTTGGAGCTGTGTTTCATTAGGCTGTTGAACTAATTACCATAGACTTTCTTGGGGATTCACAGCGTTGATATTTCTATGCATGGCAATATAGAAAGTCCCAGAATATGCTGGCAGGGAGACAGACTTTTTGGATGTGAAAGCAATGTGACAAGTTAAGAGTTCATGTTTAGGGCATGGGCCCAATGGGAGATTTCTTTCATTCTGATCTGCACCATGGAGTCTTACATGCTGAGGACACATGATCCTGTGTGATTTAATGAAATCCAGTGTAACTGTTCTCATGTTCTGGTGAACTTTGAGGGTAGTTGGGAATATCGATGCTTATTCAAACAACAGTGTGGGTTTTTTCGTGGTTCCTGGTATCTTGAAATGTATTAAAATGTTACAATTTATGATGTTTGAGTTAAATATAGATTCATCTTTATATGATACACATTAAAGGCACATTGCAAGAGTATGTCTTAGATAAAAGCTAAATCCCATTGATTTCAAGCCTTGAAAAAGACAAACACTTCCAACAGGGTATTTTTTAATGGTGATGTAGTTCATACTATAATTCACAAATTCATGATTTAGGAAACAGTTGGAATTTTGCAGTTTCTTTTACAAAACATAATTAAATGAATTGCTTAAATGACTAATTAAACTGAGAATATGGTAGTCTAGTATTTAAATCCTCTTCAAACTTGTATTTCAGAACTAATTTGAGCGCTAGTATAGTAGGCTTGGTCTTTTAAGTGCTTATTTCTCAGTTAAGGAAGGCTTCAGATGCAAAAGCAAGCCCTTCGTTTAAACTATTTTAATAGTGAGCTTTTCCATGTGTAGATTAAGCTTTACTAGGTGCTTAACTATAGAAATTTTCATCTAAAAGTGTCGACCTTTTTCTGTTACAGTTTATGAAGGCCTTTCTTTCTAGATATGTGGGTCCTTCAAGGATGAGAGAAGCATACTCTTGAATGGCATTAAATACCTCCAGGCTACCATTATAGACTGTTTATTTTGCTGAGAAAAAAAAACCAAAACAACAAAACAAATTTAAGGGCTTTTTTTCAGTGATGTCTGTCATATGGAGGGTAGTGTAGTGTAAAATGACCAGTGGATAAAGGGGAGAAACATCATCTTTCTGTACTGGCATAGTGTATGGACATTTGAGAGAGACTGGGAATACGTGTGATAGAGGAAAAAAGCATACTTTATTTCCACTCCAAATAGTGGTGGAATTTGTAAATGCTTTTAAGGATAGCCATGGGGATGAGACACTGGACTGGTCTGCTACGTGTATTAGAGTACAATCAAATCAGTGCAAGTTGCCAAGTGGCTTCATGCTTAGTAGCTCAGGTGTAGGAGGCTGGCCATTCGTGAGTTCCCAGGCTAACTGTGAGATAAGACACGTTCTCCTCTGTTCTGTGCAGTGTCGTTGTGGGAGTTTGGGAAGTCTGTTTGCCTCAAGCTCCTGTCTGTAAAACAAAAGCAGTGCATCCTATCTCTCCATGCGCTTTTTTTAGAATTTGCACTATATACAGAAAGACACAATTACACATATGCTAAGTGTGTGATATAGTGGAAATGGTCTCAGTAGCTATTAATTTTGACTGTGCCATAATCATCAAGTAAGCAACCAAGAATTCATCTTTTCAGGAGTCTATGGCTATATGTGTATACAGTGCTTCGAACTGACAGTATCTTCTATAAATAAGATTTTTAGTACTTCACATTATGAAACCAGGCATTCAGGTTTTTGTTTACATATAATTCAAAATATAGTTCCTCTGAAACACCTATTTAAGTTGAGCCACAAACTGTATTAAAGCAAACAAACAAAAAACCTGTCCTGAGAACAATTTGTGTCATATCTTCCCCCATCTTTCCCTTCTCTCAGTAGTTTGTACGGAACAGTGTGAGGTGAGGTGAAATTAGTGCACAACCAATGTTGCATCCATGTGACAGTTGTAGTGACTTACAACTTCTCTGATAGTTTATCCTTTGCTCCACCCATTTCATATTTCTTCTCTCTTTCTCCTTTTCCCCTCTCTCTCCTTCCTGTCTCAGCAGCACAGACTGCTCTAGGGTTGTGGTTCCAGAGCTGGCTCTATAATGGAGGACATAAAATAGAAAGGAGAGGGGTTGTACCCAGGCAGGGAAAGCCGTTAAGTTTTAATAACTTCCTAGTTGTTTCTGACACAAACTCTTTACTATTCCATTGAAAAGCTGCAAATATTACTGAAGCTGCTGTAACCCCTCTAATGGGGAAGTTTGGGCAGATACAAACTACTCCAGTAATACAAAATTTAAACAAAGCAGTATCTTTTTGAATGTAACTGTTATCCTCCCAGTATGGAACAACGTGAGCCTGACCAGAAGTTATTTTAAAAGGCTGCCCTCAGCATATGCTTCAGTTTGAGTTAAAGCCTGCTAGTATAAGTAAATAATGACAGTCTTGTCATGTGGGACAGAACAATTCCTTTTCGGACATAGTGTTGTGACATGTGAGTTGACTTGGCAGATTGTTACTCTAATTTATTTGCATTATTCATATTCTCTACCTGTTTTGATGTTAGAATCCTTTTGAATGCAGCTTGGCCTTTCTGCTTTCTTAGGTTCCATTGCACAGCTCTCGGTTATACAACTCTAATGGCTACAAGGTGATGATTTTCTTTCGCTGTGTGACAAGAGTTCTGCTCTTCCAAGGAGGATTCTTTCAGAATACTGGCTAAAAGTTTCCAGCAGAGTACTTCTTAAAGTTTCATGGAACTACAGAGTTGAGGAATAATTTATTTTTTCCTTCACTATTTGGTAGCTTTTAATTGGTAGAATGATTTGAGGATGAGTGCTTAACAGTGGGGTTGCAAATCAGAAAGGTCAGAAATGGATTTGCAGGAATATCTTTATTGGTAATGGTGATCCTCCTTAAAAGACACGAGCAGGAGACAGACTTGAGAACAAAAGGAAGGAAAGAGCAACTAAAAGTACTTAAGGATTAATTTCTGAATAACTTTTCAGTTACAGTTTTTGTAAATCTTGTGGAAGTATCTACTCTTATGAATAACAGACTTGAAGCTTCTAAATAACTATTAAATTGCAAAAATTCCTGTTTTAAAACCATACCTCTGTTAAAATGATCTGATTAAAATGTCTCAGTTCTAAACTACTAGAACTTCTTTGACATTTTTATATGCTGCCTTTTTCAGGTAAAGTTGTTAAACTTCAGAATCATTGTAAAAGTTAATCCTACCATGGAAACAGATGTGCAACTGATTTTTTTTTTTTTTTAGGGGACTTTCATTTCTCAGTAACACTGATTGGGCCAGTTTTGTTCTCTGCTTTGGCACTGGTACAGCGTATGATTCATTTGTCTCATGCTAGCTGTAGCAAGGAAACCGCACACGGATTGCAGCATAACAAGGTTAGAGAAGTACATTTCAAATCGAATATGGAACAGTCAAGAAGGCTATTTTTTCATTCTGTGGAAGTTTTGCCCAGCATTATAAAGCAGACTTGAGAAAAAAATTAATCTCTTGCACAGATGTTTCGCCTTTGCTGTAGGCAGTTCTGTGCTGCCTGAAGAATGGAGGTAGTGATAATACTCCATTCTTGAAACCTTAAATAGTTTGGGAGTTTGTTTACCCTGGCTGTTTCCTCCTCCTCTCCCCCTGAGAAAACATACCACATTTTTTGAATTTGTTTCAATAGCCAGCGGAAAGGTCTGGGTTGAGACTGGAACCTGGGGTTTATACCTGGGTAGTGATTCTTACAGCTGGGGGGAAGAAAGCTGTGATAGCTGGACTTCCCAAATTGCAGCTGACATCGTGTCCAGGTATTTTTGTATTGATCTTGCTGGGAGATGGCAAACGCAAATACAGGTTTGTCCAGATCACAGTCCACTGAGTTGGAACAGGATGTCTTAACAAACTGCACTTAACTCCAGGTAATGTTTGATAGTGTCACCAGGTTATCTAGAGGCAGACGTGGCCCTTTGAGTATGAAACTTGAAGCTCTTTGGGTTTACTTTCTGTTTAAATGTCAACATCATCTCTGGTTTGTCTGGTTTTTCTGTCAGAAGCTCATTTTTCTCCCAGGAGCTGATTTTCATTCAAGAACAGAGTGATGTTGTCAGTGTCTGTGGAAGCTAAATGTCATTATCCTTGAATGTTCGTGTGCAGGTTTGTAAAATCCATGTTTTAAATCTGTTTCAGCTGCTGCTGTTGTCTGTGAGGGTTCATCTGTTTCACATTGCACTTGCTATATGTCAGGCAGAAGCTCTGATAAAAGGCTTCTCACAGGATTCTATTATAAATGTATGGGGGTGGCTGAGAGCACGGCTCATGAGGTCCTTGTGCAGTGAGGTGACTGCAAGTGTCCTTTTGCATGCAGGCTCGAGTTTGAGGATCTGTGACATGAGCAGTCGTACTTGTGAACATGCCTTCGTGTCTGTGAGGCTTGCTGAGAGTGAATGCAAACTTTCTGAGTAAAAATTGGGAATGTAATTGGTGTTGGATGGGAGCAGATGTGGCTCCTAGTAGCTGTAAAAAGTGACTGAGTGACTAAAGGAGGCTTTTGAGATAATTTTTGAAATCTTTTTAGTGCTATTGTTCATTCCCAGACAGCCAGTGTGAGGTATTCTGACACCAGCGTGGACATGCTGTCTGCAGGCGGTTTCAGGAATCCCTGAGTCTTAAGTGATCTGCAGAGTATACAGACTGTTAGCTTTGGCTCCAGTTTCTGCTTTTAGAATAATTCAAATGACTGTTTTTTACTTGAGGCATCTGCTTTGTTTTTGAAGTCGGAAAAGAAGACAAACGCACTGCTGTGTGCCCTTGTTCTGTCTGGGTCGGGTTGCCTGGCCCAAAGGGACAAGGTGTGCTGAGGGCTTGTGCCCCTTCCCTGCGGAGTGCTCTGCACAGCTGGGAGGACACAGACTGTCCCTCTGCCTTGCATGCTGTCCAGTCACTGCCACTCTCCCAGCTGCTTTAGCTGACCTCTTCAGCTCTCCCCACCACTGCTTTTTTCTCTTCCTGGCTCTGGTCGACAGAAATCACCTTAAGACTGGAAAATGAGTCGGTCACCCAGAGACTGTGCCTGATACATCTGTAGGCTTGGGCTGAAAAACACAATTTGTCCTCCCCCTCTTCCTGCTCGTCTGCATTTGTTTTCCGATTCAGGGATCCAAGCTCTGAGTTACATTAAGTCTCTCCATTGTGCTATGTAACTACTTCCAAAGCATCTGTTGGCAAGAAAAGTTTGACGTCAGGGCTGTTGGGGTGAGGTTTTGCATTGCGCACATTCAGCCGCTCTGGATGGGGTGGGTAACAGCAGGCAGGAATTCAGGGCTTGGAGCAGGGCTGGGGGACTGGGGATCACTGAATGGTGTTTGCAGCTTGCTACTCGGCATGGATCTTCTGTGGGTAGAAACTGCACTTGATAAACTATGTATTGTCCCCTTTGTTTATTACAGACATCTCATTTTGTTTTGTAAATATTTGTGCTCCTGGCTTGCAGGATATTGCTTTTAGCTCTTTAAACTGGGATTACACTTAGCAGTTCTTTGCTGGGCTTCTAAGAAAAGATGTTTTTTCAGAAGCAAATGACATATATTACTCAAAGAATTTTTTCCAGGGTTTACATTGGGTTTAGTTAAGCAAAAGGAAAAGAAATCTGTAATCATCTACTGCAATTTGAAATTCATAATGGTTAACTTGCAATTAGAAAGAAGGCAGGGGCTTAAAGACACAGTGTGAATTCACGATCTGCCAGGGAAAGCAGTATTTTATTTTATAGATGGTGGACTTTTGTTACTGCTGATTAAACAAATATCTTAACCTTGGAAATAACTATGAAAGCCTGTGTGTTAGTTCAATTTAAGATACTTGCTTCATCTAAGATTTATCTGGATGCAAACAGCTCAGGAGAGCTATATTTAAGGCCATCAGAGCAGGACTGTGGGTGTCACTGTGACAGGATTCAAACTCAAGCTGGAGGACTGTAGCTGATTTAAAAAATAAAACAAGAAGCTTTTGTAGTGTTTACTAGTTATTTGCTCTGCTTTTTAAAGGAAGAAGTCAGCCTGACATTTGAAGACTATCTCAAGTTTAGCCTAACAAGTACTCTTGGCCTGAGGCAGCATCCCCTGTACTCTAATTCATTGTTTCTGTGGTCTAGGAAGCTTTTAAATCTGACTTAAGGTCTTGGGTTTTTTAAAAAAACTTTTACTAAAAAGGGAATAGTTGAAGGCATATACCAGTATTACTATTTAAAAACCACAAAGTACAGTTTTACTTCAGAACCTGAAATAACACAGGTTTGTTTGGAGACTATAATTAGAAAGTGTTTAGCTGTTCTGAATAATGGAGAAAACAAGCACAGTCGCTTTTCTAGGAATTGCATTAGGCTTGCTTCATTTTTTCTTTTGTGCCTGTAATTGTATGAAATGGATGATGTGTCACGGTCTGTTGCACAAAGGGGCTTAACTAATGATGTTTCTGTAATTGTGTAGAAAGCTGTTTAAGATGATGCTGTGTGGAGAAAAAAAGGTAACATCTGATAAATTGTACTTGAACACATGTTAGAACGTGTGAGTTTGCGTGTGTTAAATGTGTGGGTGGGTGACCGGAGGGGGAAAAGTGTTAGGGGAAGAAGGTTTTGTAATCCCCCCTCAAAAGCATAAGGGCAGGGGGTTTGTATTTCACAAATGCTTCCTGTGTTGTGGGGCCTGGCAGTGGAGGTGGAACTTGCCAATTTAGAAGTCATAGAGTAAATGAAATAGTCCAAATTCATCTTGGCCCACACTCAGTCTTCTCCTTTCCGGCAGTTGCTCCCAAGTTGCTCCTCTGCTCGCAGAGGAAAATCACTGTTGGTCCCATGCATTTTTTCCCTGACTTTGTATTTTGCTGTTAAATTTATTAAGCACAGCAGGGAACCTTTCAGTATTTTTTGTTTGTTGTGAAGCATTCTGACAATCCAGAATGTCACAGCATTGCCAAGGTTTCATCAGCACCATGTGACCTGAAGTTACCGCCTGATGTGCAGGACTGTAGGGCCACTGGCTAATGCACAGTGGCTTGCAGGGGATTGACAAGATCCCCCATGTTGCTTCTTGCTTGGATGCTGTTAAGGAGGCAGTGAGGACTAAGAAAGGTTCACAAGAGTAAGTCTTTAAAGTCGTGAGTGGGTGGTTATGCACTAACTTTTCTAGTGGTTTGAAATAGTAGGGTTTTTTTTGCATAGAGAAGCTCTGCTTAGCCCTCAGTCTGGGTTACAGTTGCACTGCATTGCCATCAGTGAAAAACGTTTGGAAAAACTCGCATCAGCCTGGCCAAACCCTTCTGTGTGCTGACACAGCAATTTTTTGGCATAGTATATGTTGTTGTTGTAAGTGGAATAACTGTGTTAGCAGAATAACTTCTGATGACATATATTGTATTTCCAGTATAGGTACAGCACTGATTGTACTTTTAATGACAAATGTTCCGCTTTTCCCTGCTTTATGCTTTTTAACTAGTGGTTATACTATTTATAATGCTAGTGGAGTCTGTCTGTAAAGTCTGCTAGGTCATTCCTTTCCCTTGTCCTGTCTGTGTTGAATGGGCTCAATCTTTTCAGCCTGTTTTTTTTTTTTACTTATTTTCAGTTGGACTAGAAGAATCCTTTCCACTAATTCTTTAGCCCAAAGAAGCACCCATGGGATTGAACTTTTCACCTCGTGTATTCCTCAGCAGAGATCTGTGTGCTTGATGGTTAGTCAGTTTGTCTTTACCTTCCTTCTCTAATGTTCTCCTTTCCTTCTACATTAGGTTCAGCTGTGAGATAAGTTTTGTGGTACTTCTGCCATTTCCTGACGCCAATGGTTTTTCTGGAGGCAGTGAGTGTTTCCTGTCTGGAACCTAGAGGCAGTGTTCCTGGCAGGATGGAGTATTTTTGTTTCCCTGGCTAGACCTTTCCCTGTCTTTGTTTTTGTCTCTTTCTTTCTTTTTCCTTTTTTTTTTTTTTTTTTCCTTCCTTTTTTAACCCTGGTCTGTATTTGAAATTGCAACAGTTTAACTAGAGTTATAATTAAACAAAACCGATATTTTTGATGATTTGATGTACCATCCATGCAGGATTTCTCAGTTAATATACTGGGAGAATAAATTTGTAGGCCAGGCAGCAGTAGAATTGTACTTGTTAAACTAGGTTTTGCACTAATCCTGCTTTTAGAGTAAACAGGAGCAGTTAATGCTGATGTAACTCTTACCTGACCCGAAGGCAGTTTCAGCAGTTACAGCATTAGCCGTAACAGAATTTGGAAAACCCCATCGCAGTTCCTGTCTCTGTCCTCCACTTGCTGCTGCTGCTGCTAGAATACATGGGTTTGGATTATTTCCTCAGTCACCCAAGTTTTTCTGAAGCTTTCACATTGAATTATATTTACCAAAACTTTTAGTTTCTCTGTGAAGAGATGAAATGAGACCTGTGCATGGTAGCTACTTAGTTCTTGAGGGCTGTGTGTTTACAGTGGCTTAGTGAATTACTGTGAGATGTCACAGTGGCTTTCAGAAACAGTGACCAAGTTCTAACGCCATCCCATGGTAAGGTAATACCGCCTAATTAATCTCACTGGAAGAATTCAAAACTCTTATTAACTTGCTCTCTTAGTTTCTAAGTTTTATCCAAAGTATATCTGTGTATCAGTTTTGTTAATAAAACTGGTAAAATAACACCAGAGGATTAAAAACTAATCTATTAGTAGTTTCTAGCACGTCTTATCTTGAGGCAAAGCTATTTCCAGATAAGAGCACATTTTGTTGTTGTTTTGGTTTTTTCCTCCCCTGCCCTGAAAATAGAGGTTGTTACACCAGAGAAAAAGCAGAGCTGGAAGATGCTGCCAGTCAGCTGGTCAATATCTTTCCTCAGTGCGAGACAGAAACCCCTGGCTCTGGCTGAATTTAAAAATCAATAGGAACTAGGAACTGCCATTTATTATCTCATGTGTATCCCCCCAAGCTGCTGTTTCGATGGCATACTGTGAAAATGCTGTGTGCTCTCTACGGAACTCCTGCTCCTAGTTTCATATCCCTCTACTACAATATTTGTCCCACCTTGTACCTTGCTACATATTATTTGATTTGTTTTTATAGTAGGGCAAACTTTAAAGCCTGCTTGAGAACAAAACCTCATCTGAATTTAGTATGTAGCCATTACTGCTTGATTGGGCAAAATTACAGACCCGAAATTGCATCTGTATATTCTGGAAATTTGTGAGTCTTGGCTATTTTCATCTTGGGGTAGCTTTTCTGTAGGAACGATCGTGGTGTTCAGGAGCATTGCAATGTTTCCCACTTACAGGACTGGTGACACTGCAAGAAGCAAAGCTTTCTGATGTTATTTCTGTGGCATATATATTTACTCCAATTATTTTGCAAAAAGCTGCTGCAGGAACTGCCAGGATATCATTGTCAGCAGCAGTTTTAAAGAGTAAAATGAAAAGTGGGGAATACTTGCTTTCAACTAACATAAATGTAGAACTAAATAAAAAACCTCTGAAAATTTCTTTGGGATTATTTTGCTATTGCTGTTGCTGCATGACTTTTTCATTTATGGTTTTGCTCAGACTGCATTGATGATGTATCTGCATCTTGTCCTACTGCATAAGCATTCTCAGAAGACAAAATTTGGAATTAAATTCCTTAGCTCTTTTATATTGACTGCTCTTACAAATGATAAGGATTTTAAAAGGTGAATTTACAGTATATTTCTATTTCAGGGATGGGAAAGATTTTAAACTTATGGGAATGTCTATTTGTCTTGGGCAGGTCAAATAGTCATTGTCAATCTGTGAATGATTCATTCGTAGAGGCTAATTTTCTTTTCAGGTGGTGGTCAGAAAAAGTGCTTAGTTTAAACAAAAGTGTTAATACAGTTAGAGTACAACTTTTTCTTTGTGCATGGGCAGCTTCTCCATTTTTTTAATCCCATGGTGTTGCCTCCACTTTCTAGACCAGCAACTAGTCAGATGATGTAGAACATGACTTTAATGTATATATATAAATACATATCTCCGCAGTATTCAGAAATTAAAATACATGCCCATCATTGCACAAGGAGAATACATTCCCATCACTTATGCAAGAAAAGAAAATTGTACTAGCCTGAGGATTTTAATGATTAATGGATTAAAACAGTTAAATGTTCTGGTGATGTTTTATTTTCCTTCCTTTTTTTCCCCTCAGCGTTTCCAAGGCTTTGGTTTCTGTTGGCTGAGTTCGGTGTCCATTTGCTCACAGTAATGCACCACAGTGTGCAGAGGAGAAGCGATCGACACAGCGAGCGAGCACGTGGTTGAACTAAGATGGCTCTGCTCAGTTAGATAAGGGAAAATTGATCCCCTTAGTCTTACTTGTGACAGATGGAGGCCTGGAGATTCACAAATAGAAGGCATCTCTCCACTGAGTTCTTAGCTCTGGTCAACCGTTGCAATCAATATACTCGGATTTAGTGCTGCTGGTTTGGAAAATTAACTTTTTTAGAATTTAAGGAGATTTTGCCTGTTTGCTGTTTGTTAGCAAAAGTACAACGTGGGCCCTTAAGAGAAGCTCCAGTTTGTTACATCTGACCTTGCTTATGGGCAAGTTCTGATGAAGTCTTTCACCAAATATTTGAATTGTGGAGGAAAAAAATGTTTCTCTTCTTAGCAGTTTTGATTATGGCATGTTCCTTTGGGGTTTGAAGGGATGGTGATATTAAAAAAACAACAAACAACAAAACCCAACCAGACTAAGAGGAGGCACTCTAAATGCACTTGCTTCTTTAACAAGTGTTATCTGCAAGGGGAACACTTCTGCTGGAGCTGGCAGTCACTTGTTCAGGGACTTTCAGAATGAGTTGAGAGGCTTGCGAGACTTCCTTGCCTAATAGCAGCTGTCATGGACACATGATACAGGATGTATTGCACATACATTTCTAAGGAAAAAGCATAACTCTTTTCTTCTAATAAGTTGTTAAGACTTTTCTGGCTGTCAGGATTGGTTTGTCATGTGCTATACACCATTGTCAATTTTAAAATAGAATGTTGTGTATCAGTTCACTTCTGGCAGTTTTGCAGTGTATACTCTGCAGACTTCTGTGTTTTTTAAATACTGTCAATCTTTTGATTTTAATGCATGGTCAGTCTGGCTGTCTCGGGCTTTGAGCCCAAGCAGGTTCATAGTCTGTTTGCTTCATTGTTTTACGAACAGTATTGCTTTGTTCTGTAAGTGAAAGTAGATTATCCAGATAGTTGATACAGGACTTCATTCTGATTGCACTTTATTTTTGCTTAAACTTAGGCATAGTAATAGTGCTATATGTAGATTTTTAGTAGATTAAAGTGTCTGCCTCAGAAGTGCATTATTGTGTAATATAGTGTCTTTGAATATCAGAGGGTTTTAAAATCATGATTTAGAATACAGAGTAATATTCTGGACCTAAAGTTGATTAGAGAAACCATAATGTTTTATTGCAATGTTTGTTGAAAGGCTATTTATAAATAAATAGCAGTCTTGTTCTTGCTTTAGTGAAAACCCTAGTTGAAGTGCAGATTAACAGCTGAAAAGAAGGGCTTGCACGTCATGAGGGAGTAGCTCTAACCTTTTGTCTGCTTGTGGTGTCTAGTCTTTTAATTTTTACAGGGCATAGTGTTTCTAAACTAATTCTAATTATTAAAAGACTTTCTTAAAGTCAACTGACTCTGCATTATAGAAACTACCGTACGATAAAGCAAGATCCCTTGTTTCTCACTCCGTTCTGGTCTAATGGCCTACATGTGTCAACTGGCTTGTCCCAGAGGGTTTAACTTCCTTAATTTAGGGATAAGGGTCCTACTCTGGTCTCCTTATCAGTCATGTCCCAGATGTCGTCAGCACCTTCACTGAGCCTGCCGCAAGCTCCAATGTGAAATTAGAGACTGAATGCTTGGTATGGTACTTGCTGGCAGCTCGACTCCCAGTGTTTTAATTTGCGTAAATTAAAACAGTGAAATTATTCCACTGAAGCTGCTGGTCTCTTGTTTAAAGATGTATAAAGTTTGAGACTTGACAGGGCAGATTTCTAAAGTTATTTAAAAATTTGTCTTTGCTCAGTTGTGGATTTGGAAATCATATTTTTTAGAAATTTTTTTGCCACTGCCACTAGTCTATTGTAACTGTAAAGAAATGAGAGCCTAATTAACTAAATGATTACGTGATTTTTACTCTGAAAAACATTTACTAGTAGTAGAAGCAACTCCAATAACTTTTATAACATACTCCTTATGCTTTAAGAGAAGCATTCGCAAAGCAGGACAGGAAAGTAGACATCATAAAACCATAGAATCCTTTGGTTGGAAGAGACCCTTGGGATCATAGAGTCCAACCATCAGCCCTACTCTACAAAGTTCTCCCCTACACCATATCCCTCAACACCACATCCAATCTACTCTTAAACACAGTCAGGGATGGTGACTCCACCCCCTCTCTGGGCAGCCCATTCCACTGACTGACCAGTCTTTCTGCGAAGAATTCTTTCCTAATGTCCAGCCTAACCCTACCCTGCTGCAGCTTGCAGACATTCCCTCTTGTTCTATTGCTAATTACCCATGAGAAGAGACCAGCATTAACCTCTCTACAATGTCCTTTCAAGCAGTTGTAGAGAGTGATAAGGTCTCCCCTCAGCCTCCTCTTCCTCAAACTAAACAGTCCCAGCTCCTTCAATCGTTCTTCATTAAGATTTATTCTCCAGGCCCTTCACCAGCTTTGTTGCCCTCCTCTGCACTTACTATAGCACCTCAATATCTCTTGTGTTGATGTGCCCAGAACTGGACACAATACTCAAGGTGTGGCCTCACCAGTGCTGA
>VZTM01032451.1:24361-65035 GCA_013400555.1 Jacana jacana
AGGAAAATAATGGAAAGTGGCTTGGCAAGCATGTATGCCATCTCTTTCATCACTCCTGGGTGTAACCCATCCAGTCTCATAGACTTGTGGGCATCCAGGTGGTGTAGCAGGTCACTGATCACTTCCTCACTAATTGTGATGTTTCCCCTCCCTGTGTCCTAGCTCCTGAGGCTGGGTCTCCAGGGAACAGCTAGTTCCATTGCTAAAGACTAAGGCAAGTAGGCATTGAGCACCTCGGCCTTTTCTTCATCCTTTGTGACTCTGTTTCCCTCTGCATCCGGTAAAGGAGGGAGATTTTCCCTAATCCTCCTTTTGTTGTTAATGAACTTACAGAAACATTTATTATCCTTAGCAGCTGAAGCAGTTGAGCTCTAGCTGCCCTTTCTCTCCTAATTTTCTCCCTGCATAGTCCCACTACATCTTTACAATCCTCACGAGAGACCTGCCTCCTTTTCCAAAGGTCATACACTATCTTTTTGTCTTGGAGATCCAGCGCCAAAGGTCCCTATTCAGCCAGGCCAGCCTCCTTCCCCACCTACTCGTTTTTGGCACATGCGAACAGCCTGCTCCTGTGCCCTTAGGACTTGTCTCTTAAAGTATCTTCCTGCAAAAGTGTCTGAAAGATGAGAATTACTTTTTGCTTAGATCAGTTTTGTAGAATGTAAACTACCACACTGGTGCCCTCTTTTTCCAAAGAGAAAAACCACAATGGAGTAAAACTTACAACTATTTTAAAAATATACTCATGTACACAGCTCAGTTCAGGTTAAATGAATTATCTAAGATTTTTTGACTTCACGTTTTTGCATCCTGGCATACTGTTAACAAATCACTGTAAATGTTTGATAAGTATTTGTAGGTCTGGGTTCATTTCAGAAGCTTGAGAAATCTTCTAATACAAATTTAACTGTCTTTTACAGAATGAATCTTTCAGTTTAATCCAAATAGCATCAACCCTCAATTTCACCTTTTATTAAAATTCAGTGTTAGAAGACATCAAAAAAACCCCACAAAAATTACATTCAAATATCTTTACAGTCTTTGCATCTTTTTAAATGGAAAATGTTACTAACCTTAATTTTCATTTTTGAGGGAAAATACATTGAAGGAGTTGTAAGTACATTCTGCTAATGGTGGCCATGAAGCATTTCACCTATGCTGCATTATGTTACCATTGAAGGATTTTATTCTTCAGTTTCGTGTATATCAAGGTTCTGCCACAGCCTTTGTTGTTTCGACATCATTTCCATTTGTTTACTTCCAAATTTCAAAGTCTTGGTTCTGCTTGCACTAAATCATCTGTGATTAAGCCAAGTAATGACCCTGGTGTGCTCTGACACCATGTGCATTGATGGGAGCACAGTGGGGTTTTTTAATGGGAGGTAGTGCTACAGAGGCACATAGCTGTAAAAACTGCTAACCTCTTTCAGACTGTTTTATCTCTTAGCAATACCAGATTTTTACTTGAACCTGAGGCATGTTATAGAGCAAGTAGGAGTGTATTCTTTTAGAGATTCTCAGGCAAAAGTGTTTGGTTTTCCCCCCAATTTTAAAATTACTCTGGAATGAATTAAAGGATGCCCGTTATAACAGGAGAGTTGATCGCTGTTTAAAAATCCTGTGCATTGGTATTTAATTTAGTAGCTTAAGCCTTTGCATCTTTCTGTTTTATGTTTTATTCCACTGTTTTCACAGTTCTTACACCGTGGAGTAAATAGAAAATGTGCTCTTTGCTGCCTACTTTAGGAGTTGAGAGATACCTCTATGCTGAAAATATCACAGCTTGGAAATTCCAGGATGCTGTGTGATTGATGGGAGGTGCTTGTTGGAAGAGGGAGACAGAAATGTATTTCAGATCTGTGATATATTGTCGGTGGATGAACTTAAAGCTCAGGTGCAGGGTTGTTTTTTTGTTACAGCTCTCCTTAAGCTGGATCAGTGCACCTCAGAGCAGCTACAGAGTATAGGTGTTGGGCATTACCAATGTTAGAGATGGAAGCTGTCAGAAGTCAGTTTTAATCAAGAAATAGCTTTCAGGATGCCAGCACAAAGTCAGTGCTTGGTTAGTTGTCAGGAGGAACAAATGCCTAAAATGAAGAGTATTCATTTGCAACAGGAAAAGTCTAAATTTGCCATTTAAGCACCAATGACACAAGGGAATGTTTAGGGAGGCTGTAGCATACATCTATGTTTATGGTGGTTTTTCTCCTTTCCTACACAAATGTTTAAGCCCACTTTCATTTTGCAAGTGTGTGTGAAGCTCCTTGCCTGATGGCAGACTGCTCCTGTGCACTGGGCTGAACGAGGAATGGAAGAGCAGACAGCATGTTGAGCTTGTGCCTCTGGGGTGTTTGGAGGACAGTTGGGAGCACGAAGGAGTTAGTCTCCTGCAGCAGCTGTCTTATGGAAGTAGGGTTTTATCACTCTTTTCTTGCAAAATCGGTAGGGTTATACTCAGCTGCCCAAGTGCATTTCCTGAAAGCTTTGAAATTGGCATGATGAGACAAGCAAAGATGATGTCATGGAGTGCCATAGTAGAAGATATTTTTCACTCCAGTCATCTCTGAGTTGAAAACTTCTCCCTTTGCAAAGTTACTCCGATTTCCTTTCTCTCCCTTTCCATTTTATAGTCAGCAATAGCATTTACTTAAAGCAGCACAGTCAAAAAGAGTTACAGAAGGAACTTAACTGCATGTTAGTTAGGTGTCCCCAGCAAACAGCTTAGGAAGGAGTACTGAAGGAACAGATAGCCATTAAGTACTGAGCTTTACATGAGTTATGTCTGCAGATGTGATTTGTGCTTTTGGAAATCTTCAGATGACAAGGTGTGTTTGTGCTGTGGTGGCTAGTGTTTTGTGGTAGTCTGTGGCACGAGCTGAATGCAAAGCACGGCTGGAATTTGGGTTTGTGGTAGGGCTTTAGGCATGGCGGGAAGCCAGACAACATAATCAGTGAGTGCTTTTGAGGAAATGTTGAGGACAGTAGTGAACTTACATTTTTAGGAGCTATACTCCGTGTGTGGTTTTTCTATCCCCTCACCGTTGCCTTTATTAGTTTCTTCTGTATATTGACAAATTTATACTGGGCAGTGAGAGTGAAGCAGGACTTGCAATGAATGCTGCTCCTCAAAATCATTGTTCATTATTCTTACCATAATTGTGTGTCTCAGCTCGTTTTAAGTCTTTTGATTGCAGAGCTTCATTTTTCACACCATATCTCCTTGTGGACTCATTGTTACTGGGATAATACAGGCATTGTGTTCTCTGCCTGTACAGAATCAAATATTTTTTCCTTCTTTTTGTCAGCAAAACCATGCAGATGCTGTGTTGGGTTGGGCAACGTGAGAACTGGACAGTACTTCAGATTGTGCTAGCAAGGCTTTTATGGCTTTATACAGCTCTGATCGTTATTAGCTTTGTAACATTTGTCTTCATTTTCTTTCCTGTAATAAATCATCTGCTGAATCTTTTCAGTTCAGCAAAGTCATCTTTGAACATCAGTAAAATGGCAATCCAAAATTGCTATAGAGGGAAGAATATGGCTTTTAAAACTAGCTTTATGGATTTAAATCTAGAGAACATAATTGATGATTGTCTGAAATAACTGGCAACTTCTCCATTCAAAAATCCTTTCAAAGTTTAACCATTTTCTTCAGAAGAGCAATCTGCTATTTCTGAGACTGCTTATCAGATCCCATTATGTGAAGAAAGCTATAGGACGAACTGGTCTCTTTCTTTAGAGCATGGGAGAATCTTTGTTTATTTAAAAGAACTTCACAACAACTGGTTCATCGCAAGAGCTGCTATTTCTTGATTTTGTACATCTGTTGGAACTGGCAAAAATGCTGTAATACACATTCTTTCCTCTCTAGAGAAAGGGAGGAGGGGGAAGGATTGTAGTCATAGGCTTGGCTGTGTTGCTGTGTTTACTTCCTACTTTATTTAAAAAAAAAACCCAACCAAACCTTCTTGCCTGAAATGAGTGCTTTGGTTGCTGTTCACATTGTGCATAGATTCTCCTGGCTTGGGGAGGATGGCACTTCCCACTGTCCTGGTAACATCCATGTGAACATCCGAATACTAGTAAGTATGTAGTCATGATAATGCTTTCAGGGTTATTCATGCACTTTTAGACATACAAACTTTATTGTCAGCCATAGGCTGTAGGATTTGTTTATCTGTAGTATAGTACCATCTACCAACTGCATGTATCTATGATATAGCATCATGCTAGAACCCTAGAGAGAAGGATATTCCCTTCTGTCACACTTGCAGTCTTTCAGCTTTACCTTTTTTCTTTAGGAAAAGGAAATGTTTGAGTTCACTTAATGTGAAACAGCGGCTGTAAAATCATTGAATCTGGGAACAGAAGCGGGTAAAGCATCCAAGATTCCTTTTGAGTAGACTTTCGGCTGAAAATGTTCCCTGAGGAGGGAAGGAAGAGTATGTGATGTTCTTGAAATAAGCTTTGTTTTAGACAGACTCTGGGAACAAAATATGAACTTTTGCATAGTGTTGTACAGAGCTAAGATTTTTGTGGGGTGGGGAGGGAAGAGAAAAAAGTTATAGTAATTCAGCATTTGAAAAAATAGAATCTAGTGGCTTTTAATTTTTGCCTGAAAAAGAAAAAAGTAAGCAAGTAAGCAAGGCTTTGCTTTTTAGCAAAACCAGAAGATGTGAGAAGATTTTTTGATTGAGTGTTTTGGGTTTTGTTTTTTTTTTTTCTCCTTTTAAATTCTTACACTTTAGGAAGGTGGTATTCTTCTGAGGTACTACTATACCCATAGTAGGAAAAATAGAAGTGTTGACTTGGCTATCAGCTATAGTAGTGTGAAGAGGATGCAGCAGTGGGTTTGCTGCAGGTACTGCTGGGGTGAGCTGGGCAGCCCATGGGCTATTTCTGCGTTTCCTCTTCAGCGAGGGATTCCTGTTTCTGCTGCTCGTCAGTCTTCCTCTGGAACTTCCTACTCTTGACCCGGTCATCTTAGAGATCCTGTCCCAGAGACATACAGCACGTGGTTGGGTTGGTTTTTTTTGTCCAGTTTCTAGCTGGTGTGCAGACTGTTTGGACTCTGGTGAGTAGAGGCATTCACCTTGGGCAGTGTTAGTTTTTTTTCCTCCTTTAGTCTTGTCTGTACCAAGATCTGTAAGTTAGGAATTATTCTTTTGTATCATCATCAGTGGCCCTCTACATTCCGTTGTTTCTACCTTTTGACCTATTGTTAGTATCCAGTTTCTGATTGTATCATCCTATGGTAAATTCATAGAAACCCAGTGCTCTTCTTTCTGGGAGGAAACACTGAGGAAAGAAACGGTGCCAGCAGGAGTTGTATCCAGATATCCAACACTGATGTCGCATAAGGAACATGTTTTCATTCTTCTATTACAGAAACAGTTCACTGAGAGTTAGAAAAACTCCTCTCATACAGTCAAGCTTCCAAGAAGTGGGAATATTTGCATGCTTGGGGGAAGTTAGTGATTTTGGTTGGAGGTGATCTGCCACTTCTTGTAGTAGCCTTCTCTGTTGGAAGAAAAGAGGAAACACCTTTCTTTCTCCTTTTGGAGCCAGTCATTTAAGCAATGGGGAACTGAAGGAAATACTTGCCATCATCTTGTACATTGGGAATAATTGAAGCTTGGTGTGTGTTGGGAACCAGTGTTTTGGGGCTTTTTAAAATTAAAAACCAGCATGATGAAAAATTCAAATGTCATTACCTTAACTCCAGCCTTTGCTTTGAATTGCAATATGAAAGTTGAAGGGCAAGACAGTGTTGGCTGTCACTCACTCTGGCTCTGCTTCCTGAAATATGCAGGTGCCTTACATTATAAATATGCATCTGCATACTTCTCGGAGAAGTTCTAGGCTTTGAGAGTACCTCGAGTTGTTTATCCACACTGACTTAATTTTTGCTGGCAGTCTAAGTGGAGTCAAAGCACACACACAAAAAGTCTCATTTCTTTTAATTAACTAGAATGGATTTGTACATGACTTGACTATCATGTGTGGAAAATATAGGGAAACCAGAAGAGTTTCCAGTGCTCTAAGTCTGTTACTGTGCTTTATAGAAGAACTTGTTATAGATTTACTTAGTTGTCACCTTGGGTTATGGTAATTTCTTCACATGTGTGTGCACACACACCCTCCCCCCAACTGCCTTAGGGAGCAGTGGAGGGAAGGGGCCGTTCTCTTAAGTGTAACAAAGATATTACTTGACCACCGGGAAATTTCAAGCTCGTTAAGATGAGAAGGATGTGAGGAATAGAAAAAGCTGACAGAAAGAAATACTAGGTCAGATGGTGAGGAGAAGGTGGTAGGAATATGAATAACAGGTCATTAGAGTGTTGTACTCTTTCAGAACCAAAAGTGATGGATGTGATTCTAATCTATCTTTTTAAATCTTTCCTCCTAATGAAGGGGATTCCTCTGAAGAACTTGCTGGAAGTGGATACATGAGAGTCTTCATGCAGAAAATTCACAAACTGGATTACATAATAATATGCCTGTATCCTCTGACTCTATTATTTTGATCCTTAAAAATGATTAGGGTTGTGTATGAAATTTAACCCGTTTCTGATGAGTGACCTAGACATGAGTTTACATCGGCAAATGGGCTCTGATCGGGACCTCCAGTCTTCTGCTTCCTCTGTGAGCTTGCCCTCAGTTAAAAAGGCACCAAAGAAAAGAAGAATTTCATTGGGCTCTCTTTTCCGGAGAAAAAAAGACACGAAACGCAAGTCTAGGGATTTAAATGGAGGTGTGGATGGAATTGCAAGCATTGAAAGTATTCATTCAGAAATGTGTACGGACAAGAACTCGATTTTCTCCACATGTACCTCTTCTGATAACGGAACAACCTCTAGCAGCAAACCAAGTGGAGACTTCATGGAATGCCCCTTGTGCCTTTTGCGGCACTCCAAGGACAGGTTCCCGGAGATAATGACGTGTCACCATAGATCTTGTGTGGATTGCTTGCGTCAGTATCTCCGGATAGAAATCTCCGAGAGCAGAGTTAATATTAGCTGCCCAGAATGCTCAGAACGATTTAATCCTCATGACATTCGTTTGATATTAAATGATGACATCTTGATGGAAAAATACGAAGAGTTCATGCTTAGGCGATGGCTGGTTGCAGATCCCGATTGTAGGTGGTGCCCAGCTCCAGATTGCGGGTATGTATTTTTTCCCAGTATCTGTTAAAAAAAATAAAGACAGCATAAATAGGTAATGTTCATAGCATGTTAGGCTTTTTCAAAAGTTAATTGCTTTACTTTAGCATTTTGTTATGTGTTGTATGAGTAGAAAGCAGGCAGAATTCTCTTTAAAACAAAACAACCCCCCCCACCACCAAAATAGATGAAAACCAAAGCAACAAAAAACCCCAAGCAACCACACCACAACCCACCTAAAATAAAACCCTTCAAGTAGGACTTCTGTTTTCTTCCTGCCTAGAGGGGATTTCAACAATGTCATGAAACTTATTGGTAGGTGGTTCCTATGTATCTACAGCGGGCAAAAAAACCCCATTCAGGTGCCTTGCATTGCCAAGGCAACAATTTCAACAGAATTGAGAATTTGGTGACTGTACTTTTAACTTAGTCCATTTATTAAAACACAGTGGGAATTTTAGTGGGTTTGTTTTGGTTCTTTTTAACTATGAAAAATGATTGAAGGTTTTC
This sequence comes from Jacana jacana, assembly GCA_013400555.1. Classification (NCBI taxonomy): domain Eukaryota; kingdom Metazoa; phylum Chordata; class Aves; order Charadriiformes; family Jacanidae; genus Jacana; species Jacana jacana. The sequence goes on from VZTM01032451.1 coordinate 32,038, forward strand.
TTTCATTGAAAAGTCCTCTCCAGCTTCAGATATCTTCCATCTTGTGGCTGGTTGAGACACCACTTGTTGCCTGTCACCAGGGTTCTGATGTAAGATAATAATCAGTTTGTTCCTGCTTATTATTTGAGGAACGTAATGTTTTAACATTGCTTTAATACTTAAACAGTTCTGAAACCATTCTGAATTCTGACATGAGAAGGCTTAATACTGCTGGGTAACTCATGCTTTTCTGCTGTTGGTGTCTTGTAATGCCTTTCTTCAAGTTGCTTTTTTAGAGATGGTTTGCATTATTATAATGTCTAAAGATTAGAGACATGACTGCAGTCCAGATGTGCAGGGCACACGAAAACATCGTAGAAGATGACATGTCTGTTTCAAAGCCTCACAGATGAGCAATAAGTAGAAAGAAGAAAACGAAGGATGCTGGAAAGCAAAATAAGACTATTAGATTAAATATTCCAGTATTGATGTCCAGGTGCTTAATGTTTGGGAGGCTTTAAAATTTAAATTATATATTAAGAAACATTTTAAAATGCAATTTTGCTTTCTTACTTTAAACAAAACAGAATTTACTGATGTGGGTCAACAGCAGGGTCTGGAAAGGCTGTAGTTCCCTAGGTCCTCTGCTCTAAAGTGAATGGTATTACTCTACTATAGTTTGAGCAGAGAAGGAAAAATTACTTCAGAGATGGATTGGTTGCATGCCCTTGTAATAAGTTCACGTGGACGGAAAGTGTACAGCTTGCTCTTAATATTTTGTTACTGCAAAAGAAAACAACCACTAGAAGGCATTATTTAATAGGCAGGGGTGTGCTTTGCTCAAGTTTCCCTGAGTTTTTGTTTCAAGCAAACTGTTGTCACTCAAGGTAAGGGGAAGCATATAAGAACTGTTAAACCATTTTCTATTAAACCATGTTTCAGTGATTCACTTTTTTTAGTACTTCAGTAAGACTAAGCCTTAGACTTGTTTAATGGTGACTTTTTACCTCGCTTATTTTTTGTGCCTCATTTTTCTAATTTTTTTAGAAAAATCCTAAGTCTTTAAATGGTCAGAAACTGCAGTGGTAATTTCTATAGGTAATACTGTTAGAAAAATAAAAAGTAGGTCTTCAAAGCAAAGTTAGTTCCGTGCAATCATGTGGGACCACAGCAATGCATTAGTATATAGGAAATATGTAAATCGTTGCTCCAGAACTGCCTACTGTGTGCTCCTTACTCTGAAGGTGGAATTTTGTGGAAAATGCAGTATATTGCCAGGCAGCTAAACTGTGCTGGTGTTTGTGTGTGAGGGGAACAAATGAGTACTATATGGGTGACCTTAACTGTACCCTTGACAACACAACTTTTTCCTAATGTTTCCTGTGGTAGGGGAATACTTCACAGCAATAGATGGATTCTGTTTTTAATGCACAGGTAGTACCCCCTCACTGAATTCTCCATCCTGGTTTAAAATTGGATCGGGATGGTTAGTTAAATACTTCTCAGCAGGATCGGTTTTTATAGTTTCATTGTAAATGAACATGTTCTGTCTTCTTCCCATCCTTCTGCTGATAGCTTCCTTTACCACCCTCAGATATGTTGGGCAGAGGAGGCTGAGCATTCAGCATAAGTCAATGCAGGAAGATTTAGGGGGAAAAAAAATATAGTACTTAAGCAGGAGAGAGACCATCAATAATGCCTCCAGCAAAAGAAATACCTGCATATGAATTCTATATTTACTGTTTTAAGTTTGGGATTCCAGTCAGCCACCGCAGCACCATCTGGCGAGTCGGTATATTCCTCGCTGGGAGCCTGCTGCTGCAGCACTGGTCTCTTCTCCTCCCTTTTAGCTGGGGGAGCTGGGAGAAGCACTCAGAGGGAGGTGGGAAGGAGAAGCAAGAGTAGTACAGAAAGTAATAACAGGGATTTAATGTTGTGGAACATAGGAGGAGGATGGAGGAAGGAATTGAAGAGGTGTGCGGTTTAGGGAAGCAAACACTGTTCAGCCTTTCACTGAAGAGCCTATGCTAACAAACAGTGTTCAAAGCTGAGGTACCACGTACAGGCAGTAAGCACAAGCTTCAGATCAGCAGGCATTTGCTTTAACAATTACATGGTACAACAGTAGTCGCAGTTTCTAATTGCTTTGGCAACTGTAATCAACTTTTACAATATGCAATTAAAACCCAGGGCTGCTTTTCTTTTTTTCCCCTGAGCAGTTTTTGATGTGTTGTACTGGCAGAATGCAGTAGGCTTCTGATGGCAGCTGACCTGGTGTTAGCATAGATCAAATATTTTCTGAAGGAGCTGGGTGGATTGCATTTACTAAATCTGCAATTAATTCCAAAGTAGGAGAGGTGCAATAACTTCAGAGGGTAGTGTTATTTCCTGAAGTTGTCTTTGATGTTAGAAACAAGTACTGTGATAAATAGGAAATAGGTGCAAAGTAGAGCATTTTGGTCAGAAAATTCATTGCACAAATAGGTAAAAGAAGGAACTGAGTGGATGGTGCATGACAGTGATTCAACTCCCCTCAGCATTGATGAAGCATCCCATGTAATATTATTTCAGCATTTGGACATTACACTTAGACAAAGATCTGGACCAGATAAAGAGCAAATAATCAATAAAAACTTTAATTCCCTGAAGAGGGAGGAAGAATAAGGAGGGAAGCTAGGCTAGTCTGCTATAATGGGTTTTTTTCTACATCATCAGCCCGTGTTCTCAGAAAACAACCAAGAGTAGTTAAGAAATACTTCTTTTTCAGCTATCTCTTACTCTCTTTGGATCCTAGTTGATCTAGATGGCAGAACTGGAACCAAATAGATCTTAAGACAAAGTTAACTGTAGTATTAAGTGTATTACTACTTCTCCTGTCCCAGTGGGGGACTCATGACCCTCCCAAGAAGAGGACTACAGATTAGTTTGGAGGAGAACCTCTGTTGCAGGAATTAGCCCTGGACAGTCTGCCTGGGATCTGTGGGGTCTTTTGCACTAAAGCAGTCTAATGCCAGAAATGGCCCATGCTGCTGGCACCATGGTCACCCTGAGCCTGGGCCACTTCATCGTTGGCTTTTGTTGCAAGCTCAAATGCATCCTGGCCGTTGTTGTTACCTGAAGCACTGTAGAAGTCTGGACAGCCTGCCTACAGTGGCTTGGTAAGGGATCCTTCCCTGGGGAAGGAGCACGGCTAAGGAAACCTCTTGGCCCTTGTTCCAGACTAATATTTTGAGATTCTGTTTCTTTGTATCAGCTTTCCAAAGTCATTTTCACAAGCCTTAGTGAATCAGTATTCCAAATATGTTCTGTTTTTAATTCTGAATTATTTAATGGTTTTGCGCTGAGATTTTATTGTGGATGTTATGAGAAGAGCAACGATTCTGAGATTATTCTTATCTTTGTCAAGCAAAAAGCAGATTCAGCAAAACAGTACAGATTTTTTATTCCTCTTCTCACTGTACATATCTTTGTCAATTAATTCAGTTACTCTTCAGTTAATCAATTTAATTCATCAAATGTCTTTGGCATTTGTTTTACTCGTTATTACTTTAAATTTGGGTTTGTCTCTTGTCTCAACCTAACAAGAACTTTTGGCTTTCGTATCACCTGTAAAATGAATGCAAAGTGTTGAAATTAAACCTGTAATCTTGTATAGTCTGAAATGAGATTTGATCTGGTCTAAAAAGTTACTTTCTAAAGGTGTGCCAATACATCAATCCCAACTGGGAAGTGCTTTCAGGGATATGCCCAATCTTTATTAGCAGTAGGAGGCAGGATATAAATTAATACTTCATTCGGTGGTCTACAGTTGAGATTCTTTGATATAACACTAGTGAGTCTTGGATGTATCCCTGTATGCTGAAGAAGTGTTTGGATCAGTCTCTTTGTGTACATACAAAGCAATTATCTCTTCAGATGCTGTATGTGTGGAAATAGAGACGATTAACTTGGCAGCAATATAGAATAGCCTGGCAATTACTGAAACTAAGCTTTGCATGGAAAGTAAGAAATATTTGAAAGCAAGCATGTATCTGTTTTATTTGTAACTGCATCACCTGTAAATTAAAGGTTGAGTGCTTCTATTTGTGGAAATTCTTGCCAGGGGGAACGGACCTCAAACACTTAATGAAAGGGACAGAATTTGCATTAACTTTAAAGAGCTTATTCTAAAATAGCTAAATTTTCAGATAGGTATGTGACTGAGAATAATTTTTTTGCTATCATTACTGATAAAGAATATTTTAAGTTAAATTTATGCAACTGCTGTAGATTGGGGAGGGAGTAAAACAGTTTAGTCTTTCAAAATAAAATTACCTGTATTTGAACAGCCATAAATTTAAGCCCTGCTGCATTTATAAATCTGTTGAAGTCTATTGAGGGGGACTGTTCATACACATAAAACTGTAGACCTGTTTTAAGTGTTCACCGTGGACATCATGTTGTTTTCTATTTAAAAGCTACTTACTGATGGCCTAAAACCATTGAAGAAAAGTGCAGTGCGTAGGATTGAAGACACATGTGTTTATATATATTTTTATGTTGTATTAATATGAACTATAATGCACACTGTATTATTATCATGTGAACTTTAAAGTGTAAACCTGGTGGAGGAACTGATTTGTAGCATCAACTCTGTCATTGTATAGAATTGTTAATGTAGTGTCTGATTACAAAATAGTGCAATGCGATTTTGTAAGTCTCAACATTTTTGGAGCTTTTTGCTCCACAGTATTTCAGAGTAAAGGTGGCAATGAGGCCCTGAACAGTCAGCTCATGTCAGTTCCTGATGTCTGCTGCCTTTGTACCCACTTCACCTCTGGCAGCTGTCTTCTCCGGTTCACTCTATTGATGGGAGTGGGCTTTTTGTGTTAACAGAACTTTCTCTTGCCCCTCTTTGATCATTCAAGGTATGCTGTAATCGCCTTTGGATGTGCCAGCTGCCCCAAACTCACATGCGGACGAGAAGGCTGTGGAACTGAGTTTTGCTACCACTGTAAGCAGATCTGGCATCCCAACCAGACCTGTGATGCTGCTCGCCAGGAGAGAGCCCAAAGCCTGCGCCTGAGAACAATCCGTTCTTCATCTATTAGTTACAGCCAGGAATCTGGAGCAGCAGGTATTTGCGATTAGGATACTGTGTCTGTAAAATGTCTTTGTGGTACACTTGCAGAATTAACTCTAAAATGGAAAGAACTGAATAGTGGCATGGTAGATCCTAGTTACTCTTTTGTTTCAGAAATATAAACCATAGATTTTTAAGTTTGAATTCAAATGTTGTAATTCGAAGCACTCTGTGTCCAGAGCACCTGACTTCTATCTGAGAGGTTTGTTAGCCTTTTAAATTCTTTGTAGCTGAAAAATACAAAGTCAAAGGAACGTGCTGTAAAGCATTCTCTGTGTTTGGCATGCTGACATCATTACTTGTATCGCTTACACACTGGAAACATTTATTTTCTCCACTGTAGGTGAAATTTCAAAGGGCTGTTAATAATAGAAACTGTTAAACTCAAAACCACTGTTGGGTTTTTTTTTTCTTATTATTTTCAAAACAGACTGTTAGTCTGATATTTAACATCTATGCTTTTTGGTACTGATTTCTGTTTCTTAATAAAATGCTCATCTGTTTTGTCTACCAGAAGGCAAACAATTCCATCTTTTAAAATTGAGCTTGTTTTCAACCCTCCCCAAAAAGTGGGTAAGCTGTTCAGAGTAGTATTTTGCAGAACAAGAGTCCAGTTTGCTATTTGTAAGAGTTGGCTGTAAATTACACCAAACTCCAATCTATTTGGCAGCTTTTGTGTCTGTCTGACCAAATAGATACTTGGGGGAAAGAGTCTTTCTCACACTTTGGATGTAGTCAGAGCTGTTGTTCTGCAATCCAGCCCTAGATTTGGGAGTCTCTAATTGTTTGTGCTGGTTTATTTTAACAAGCCCCCCCCCCAGCTTGCCTTAAAAATATGCCATCTTGCTCTAGTTCTTCAAATACATTTAAAAGTAAACTTTAAAGAAGTTAGCACGCTGCCTCCTTTCCTTTTCGGTCCTTCTCAGTGTGGACAGCTGTAGCTCTGCCATACTTGTGCTGTAAGAACTTGTTCAGGTTAGTTACTACCCTGGGGGTTGTGCATCTCTTCCCATCTGGGGAATTGCTAATGCGTCCTTTCAGCTGCTCCCTGTCCCTTCCTGCTGGAGTTCATAGAGGTGGTGTTTTCTGCTGCACCTCTTTGGATGCTCTTTTATACCGAGTAGAACCCCTCTTTACCCCTTGTCCTACCTAGGAGCACATAGGCAGTAAACTTGGACTTGTGCACTAGGAGCTGCAAGTGATTTCTGCTGCTGAGAGACAATAGCTCGTCCCAAAGCGTGGATGCTAAGCAGTAATGTGAAGGAGCAAAGACCATAGCTGTGGTTGTGCCAGTATACAAGTATTTTGCTGTTGCTCAATGACCCCTTTGTTAATGACAGAGGTAGACGCTTAACTGTGGTTTGCAGTGTTTGACTTGGGAACAAGAAGAGTCTCCAGAATTTTCTTTTTGCTACAACTTTTTTGTTTTTTCTAGGGAGTAACTAAGTATTTTAAGTAGGGCTGTGAAAAGGACTAAAGGGGGTTGGTGATACCAAAGAAACGTGCTTAATGTGGAAGGGGAGATGGATTTAAGATAAGAAGAAATAACAGAATGGAGACTGAATATTCAAGTAAAAGATTCATAACTGCATGAAATGTAAAAGAGGACTATATTTAAAGAGACCGTATTATCGGTCCTGTATTAACATACATATTTAATGTCCAACTAATATATATTGCATTAAGCTTAGAAAAACCTTGAACACAGTGTACGCATTATCTATTCAATTACTTGAATGGGATCTAATATGCTTTGTTTTCATTGGTTTTACTTGGTCCAAGGTTTGCAAATGCAAATAGCTATAAAGTCATTGCCAAATAAAGATTTGTAAAGCAAACTTATAATATACTTCTTCCATTTCTCAGATAATGGCTCAATCACTTTTCCCAAACATAGGTCTATAGTTTGATTAAATCTGCTTGTCTAAAGAACTGATATGATCTTAATATTCATTTTTAAACAGCTGATGACATAAAGCCATGCCCGCGCTGTGCTGCTTATATAATAAAAATGAATGATGGGAGCTGCAATCATATGACTTGTGCTGTCTGTGGCTGTGAATTCTGTTGGCTGTGTATGAAAGAGATCTCAGATTTACATTATTTAAGGTACATTTAAGAAAAAATATGTATGTGGTCGGTAATTTGTTTTCTGATTTATCTAGAAGTAGATTCCTGGGTGCTGTAAGTTTGGCATTCTTCCTGTTGGAGTAGAGAATCACAGTTGAAGCATCCATATGGGAGAATTAAATTAATTTTTAATGTGTGTATTTAAATTAGTGTTTTGTTCTTTTTTTATTTTAAAATATTTTTGAAGTTTCATGCATGCAATGTGTCTTTAGTACCAGAGGCGAGGTGCTTCAGATAAGCATCCCCGCTGTTCTTATCGATGCCTTCATGTTGCTGTATTGTCCTGGCACTAAGCAGGGCAACCTGTGAATCACAGATTGGCACGTGGTAACTTGCCGTACGCTTCTTTCTGCATTGCAAAATATGCTGTAGAGGCCAAAACCAACCCCCAAACAAACACCAGAAGAAATAACAGATGATTTGGTATCTCTAACTTGAACCTAAGAACAATAACTTTGTTGCTAGAGAACAATTCAGTTATGTATAGTTATGTGTTACATTGATGTATTTACAACTTATTTACAATCTTCCTACTTGTTTCTAACAGCCCATCAGGTTGCACGTTTTGGGGAAAGAAACCGTGGAGCCGTAAGAAGAAAATACTGTGGCAACTAGGGACACTTGTTGGAGCTCCTGTAGGAATTGCCTTAATCGCTGGCATTGCTATTCCTGCTATGATTATTGGAATTCCTGTGTATGTGGGACGTAAGGTAAAATGTGCTACCACCCTGAACACGCTTCAGGTTTTACCTTCTGCATACTTGGACAGTACTGTGTTCACTTGGTTATCTTCACCAGCCCTTACAAAAGAAAACAGAACAGCCACCCAAACCCAAACAAACCAGCCCCTGAATTGTTTAAGGATGTTTGTTTCAGTTGCACAGGAAGGAGAAGCACTGTTTTTAAGAATGTGGTTCCTCTTAGAGCTGGCAGAACAAAACACCAAACGGTTTCCGATTTCTGCATCTTCCATGGAAGTTCTTGTATGCTTTTCCAAAGTTGCTCGTTTTTTAACCCCTAGTTTCCCTTGTGTTCTTTTAGAATTAAACTATATTTAGAGGAGAAGGAAGGCAAAAAGCAAATACTGCTTATTTTTCTTAAAAGCAGATAGTTACTAGTATTGTAGTATCAAATTCTGCTGGTATAGGTTTATGCATGCACGCTTAAGCACACACATAAGCAAACAAGCTTGTTTGCTGCCTTAGGCCAGTCCAGCATGTGGAGTAGTGTTCAGTGCAGGTACCTAGGCAGCATCGGTCTTTATTTTACTGTTTGTGGGAATCAGCTAGAAATGACCATGTTAATCAGAAAGCAGTTGATATATTTCCTTTAAAAAATATAACAGATAGCTTCTAATATAATGGAAATGACAAATTGCAAGAAAACAAAAAGATAATTACATCTCCTATTTGTAATGTAGGATAAAGCAGCTGATTATCCAGATCTTTTGGCAATGGGTTTTTTGAAATGATGGTTTGGCTCAGTGGGTGCTAAGTGTTCGGTTACATGTCCTGGATGGCAAAAAAAGATTTGTTTTCTGCATGGATTCTCACAGTCACTGGTGCAGACATGTAATTCTGCATTTATAGGGGAGGGGGAGAGTGTTTGTCTCATGAGCTGTTGCTGCTAGACAAGAATGCCAGGGATGCTGCTCTTCCACTGTATTTTTTCATCCTTTTCTTCCAAACTAGTACTTCTACCTTCTGTTATGGTGGTTTTTTGACTCCTCTGTTCTGTTTCATCTTAGGCCTGTACAGTCATTGGAACCTTATAAAGGGCAAGAGGAAGAAGGCAGCAGTTACCTGTTTCAAGTTACTGGTGCATGTTCTGCTTTTCTCATTAGATTTTGGGATTGGTCCCCATCACTGAGCACCTTTCATGTATTAATAGTAAAGTCTCAGAAAGTTGGTCTGTGAGGACAGCCTCATGAGAATTTCCATTGTACCCAACTGTTTAATGGTCGTTTTTCTCTGCGCTTTTCTTCAAAACATCTGATGAAGATTCCACAGGCTCTCCAAGCCTAACTTTCTTAGTAAAATTTATTTTTCTAAAATTAATGTAAATTCTCTTCCTACACTAAATTCTTTCTGCCCTGTCTTCAGCTGACAAATAATCCTTTTCCTTTGCAATATCCCATTACATGATTTTGAAGTCTGCTTTCGTTCTTGCCCCTAAATGAGCCTAGCACTTCCAGTTTTTCTTGACCAAAGTATCAAGAAAATGCACGGGTTTAGACCTCTGATTCTCATTTTCATTCTGGATTTCCTTCCAGTTGTTCATACCACCTTCGTGTTTGTCCACCTTCAATACAGCAGTGCAGCTGAAGCATTACTGCTGCTGAGAGGGTGATCCTGCACATCTAACTGCGTTACCTCTTCTCAAAAATGTGCTATTTTCATTTGTATACTCTAAAACTCGTACCCTTCCCCACCTTACTGATAATTAGTCAATTGATCTCTTCCTAAGGGTGGTCTTGAACTCATTAGCATTGTGTTGCATCTTAGTCATTTCAGGCCATTTTGTCAACTTCTCAACACCAGTATGAGTTCTGGCATTCTTGCAACCTTGCCAGATTGTATTGGCCTGAAATTCAACACCCACATTCTTCTTCTATCTTCCAAGTTCATGAAAATGTTAAGTACTCTTGGATGTAGGGCATATCTGTTGGAAAAATTATAAAGTGAAGAGTTTCAATTTGAGGATTAAAAAAAACCTGGTGTCAACTCAGATGTTTTTCTGTCAGTTTTACACTAAATTAGTAGATTTCTCCAGGCCATTTTCAGTCTGGAGCTCTGTAACCTCTTTGACTGTCATACAAGCAAATATCAAAATTTTGTTCAGGTCAGTGTGTGACACCTCTGCATCCTCAAGGCTAGTTATCTTGTCACAGAAGGAAATTAATCAGTGGTTTCTACTAGAAAAAACTAAGTGTGGCCTCTTTATTTCCTACATTTTCTTTGGTGGCTACAAGTTCCTACTTTCCATGAAATTTAAGTTCAGTTCACTGGTCTTTAATCCCCAAGCTTCTTGTTTTATACCTTTTTAAAGATTATCATTGCAGTTTAACTATTTGGTTTTGTTCAGACATCATCTGTGAATTTTCAAAAAAATGATTTTAGTAGCTCTAACACTGGGCCTGCTGAGATTTTTTTTTTGTCAGATCAGCTCATGTAAGAACACTCTAACCTGCTGTTTTCCTACAGATCTTAATCCTTTGTCACCAGTCACCTGGCTCACAGTTGATCTTTAGTGGCAACTGAAAGGGAAGAAAAAATGAACAGGCCTCCAGTTTTGTCCGCTGGCTGTCTGTCCTTTTTGTTAAATAGCAGATTGATCCATTTTGGTCTTTCTCTTACTAACAGTGGACTTGCAGAATAATTTCTTCTTGACTTTGATGTCCCTTGCTTTTTGTCTCCTCTGTTTTAACCTTTCTGAATCTGTCCTGACACCCTCATGCTGTTCCTTTATATCCATTCATAGTAATCTGACCTACTTTCTGTTTTCTTAATGCTGCTGCTTCTGAAAAGGAAACTTTGTTGTTCTTTTACGTCACTCTCTCTGTCCTCTCTATTGGAAGAGTTTGTGCTTGTGCTTTGATAGTTTCCTTAAGGAAGTGCCAGTCCTTTCTTTTTATAGATATAAGTCTTGTTATAAGTCTTGTTTTTCTGCATTTATTGAAATACCTCTTCTGGACCAGTATTTTTACTTGGGTATTCTTTATTCTTTACTCAATATTCTGAAGTCTCTTATTTCATAGTCATTCCTATGAACGTAACCTATCTTGATGTTTTCAATCTGTTTCTTCACTGTAACCACTCCCTTCCATTCCTTTTTGTTCCTTTATGTTTAAGGAATCCAGTAGCCTTTATAGATACGTCTGTTGGATGCCTCTTGTTTGGGTAGTTAAAATTGCCCATAACAGTTAAATGCAGTACCTGAGATGGTCCTACTAATTGCTCAGGACCCCATGAAACCTGATGGTCCTGTGTTTGTAATTCTTACACACTTGTACTCAGAGTGCTCATGTTCAGTTTTTCCTCTTTAATCCATAGGTATATTCCCCATTCAGGTGCTCCCCCAGTCTGTGTTACTCTTTGATTAATGTACCTCAGAGCAAGTAAATGCATTCTCTTTATACAAAGTGCAGTCTCTTCTCTGCCCTTTCCTTGCCTGTCTTGCCCAAACAAATACTTTGAGTTTATTCCAAAGTGAGAGCTACCCTACCAAATCACTGATAGAAATTATTATTTAGAAAACACATTTACTAAAAACTCCAGCTTGTTTCTTTTCTCTTTTTTCTGTTTTGTTTGTTTCTGTCGCAGTAGCATATTGATATAAAAATACTGTGATTATCCTCTTAAGACTCCTTTGTGTTCTTACTTAGACATAGTGAGGATTAATTGAGCCTTATGACAATCATCAAGATAGCCCCCTATTGTTCCTTTGTAGTTACCTCTTAACCAAGATTGGTGACAGACAAAGCATGTAGCCCTGAAAAGCCATGTTCCTAGAGAGAGTAAATGAAATACACAAAGTGGGAAACCTCTGTGAAACAGTGCACTTCAAAGGTCTTTCGGGTTCATGTGGGATTTCCAGCAGATGAGTTTGAGGCAGTCACATTTCAGAGTTATTGCAGGCTTGAACCATCAGTAAGGGTTTTGGTTAGCAGATTCCTTGATTAAAAAGTAGCCCAGCTAAGACTCAGATTTGCTAAAATATTTCCTGCCTGATTGGGGTTCTTGTTCTAACCCAAACTACTTCTGTTTGTGTAGATTTCATGATCTGTGACAGCTTAACTCTGTATTGTTCAGGGGAAAGATGGCTGGGAGTAAGAAGTGTCACTTTGATCACATGTGGTAATTCTTTGGTCCTGAAAATTATCCACTATTTCCAACTAAGCTGGAGTAATGATTAAACAAACAAAACTGTTCAATGGTTTAGTTCTTTTAACTTGAGGCTGAAAGTAAATGCTTAGCTGCTGGATGGGAGAACTTGTGGCTCTTAAGAAGTTGCCTAAAATTAAGGAATGCATAAATTTCCATTTATTCAAGTTAAGGAATAAGCCATGACGTAGAATATGGTTTCTCTGGAAGAGAGCAGGGTACAGATTCCAAACTGTATTATGTCAGTTCTTCCATCCTTGCAGCAATGTATTATTGATGATGATAATACTCTAAAAACCTCTTCTTTTCTTCTCTCAAGATTCACAATCGATATGAAGGCAAAGACATTTCAAAGCACAAGCGAAACTTGGCGATAGCAGGTGGTGTAACCTTATCTGTCATTGTTTCTCCGGTTGTAGCTGCAGTAACTGTCGGTAAGCAAATATTATTATTTTGTGTCCTGCTGCCACCTTGCAACCAGAACTCTATAAGCACTCATGAATTAAACAGCAGAGAGAAGTCCTAGAGTTTCCTTTTGTAGGCGAAGGAGCAGAGACAGCAATGAGTCTGAGGTTAGATGGGCTTATGGGGGCAGAATGGAGAAGACAGTACTTCAGGAGATATTGCAACAAAGAATGAAAAATAATTTTTATATTGCGAATTGAAGCCTCGTTGTCATGTCTGGCTTTTAAAGCTGCGGTACTCAAAGCCTCTTTAAATGACTGACTGAAAAAAACCTGTTGCCACAGATTCTGTTTGTATTTGAGTAACTTCATATTAAACTGTTCTCACCACAGAAAAAAACATAGTGTCCTGCAATTAACATAACAGTAGCTGACAACTTATTAGTTATGATCTGGGAGTCAGCTTGAATTCCATCGCGTTCTTTCTCCTAGGGATTGTTGAGGATAGCATTTGAGGAAAATCTGGCTGTACCTTACAAAAAACATTTGTCTTACTGTGGTCTTGAGATTACATGGTAAACAAACCATGTTTTTTTTGAAAGAAATGGACTTTCCCAGAGTTGCCTTGCTTCTCCTTTGCTGCAGCAGAGGCATCTTTACAGTTGCACAGCAAGCTGCTGTAACTGATTCACATTAAGATTGTTAAGATCCACTATTAGCCGGATCAGTCCCCTAATCCCATTCCTCACTCAGTTGTGTATGTGGTGGTCCCCCTTGTGCCAGAAGTAGTGCTCTGAGAGGAATGAGCAGCCTCAGGAAGGCGGGGCTGCCTTTAGCCAGGTGATGGTTTAAATTGCACATGGATCTGTGGCTTTAAACTGCGTGTTAACAAAGGTGGACCGCTCTGCAAAGGCAGATGTTCTAGTCAGAAATCTGTTGTCTGTGTGCATTGCATTGGTCTCAAGTAGTGAGATCCTTGCTGAACAGGGAGTAGGGCACAAAGTCTCATAGATGGATTTCTAAGTCTACTTTACTACACTTCTTTGAGCTGTTAAGCTCAGCCAAAGGATTTGGATAGATTGGATAGATGGGCCAATGTTAATGGCATGGGCTTCAACAAGGCCAAGTGCCAGGTCCTGCACTTGGGCCACAACAACCCCATGCAGCACTACAGGCTTGGGGCAGTGTGGCTGGAGAGCTGCCTGGCAGAAAAGGACCTGGGGGTGCTGGTCGACAGGCAGCTGAACATGAGCCAGCAGTGTGCCCAGGTGGCCAAGAAGGCCAATGGCATCCTGGCTTGTACTAGAGGTAGTGTGACCAGCAGAAGTAGGGAGGTGCTTGTCCCCCTGTACTCAGCACTGGTGAGGCCACACCTTGAGTATTGTGTCCAGTTCTGGGCACATCAACACAAGAGATATTGAGGTGCTATAGTAAGTGCAGAGGAGGGCAACGAAACTGGTGAAAGGCCTGGAGAATAAATCTTATGAGGATCAATTGAAGGAGCTGGGACTGTTTAGTTTGAGGAAGAGGAGACTGAGGGGAGATCTCATCACTCTACAACCACTTGAAAGGACATTGTAGAAAGGTTGGTGCTGGTCTCTTCTCACAGGTAATTAGCGATAGAACAAGAGGGAATGGCTGCAGGCTGCAGCAGGGTAGGGTTAGGCTTGACATTAGGAAAGAATTCTTCGCAGAAAGACTGGTCAGGCACTGGAATCAGCTGCCCAGAGAGGTGGTGGAGTCACCATCCCTGACTGTGTTTAAGAGGAGACTGGATGTGGTGTTGAGGGATATGGTGTAGGGGAGAACTTTGTAGAGTAGGGCTGATGGTTGGACTCTATGATCCCAAGGGTCTCTTCCAACCTAAATGATTCTATGATTCTTATTCTTGACTTTTAGGACAAGCAGTTGGGTTTTACTTTGTGGAGTTTTTGCTTTTGCCCATCTGCCATTAACACGTGGCCTCCAGTCTCAGGGTGTTATATGGCTTCTAGAAAAAATGGATTTCCTCTTTGAATGCAGAGGAATTTCTAGTGAAAGAGACTTTCTATAGCTGGAGCCCTTCTTTTAGGTCAGACTGAGGAGCCTTTGCATTGCCTCTGGATGGAATTTTTTACCCCTTTTCTGTGCCTTCTGTGTACTTCCATCAGCAAAGGTTTAATTCATATGCCAAAGGAGTCATTTTCATGGCCCACTAGAAGTGGTGGGATGGATGTGTGTATATCTCTGTGTGCACTTTAGCCCATGGCCCCTTTCACTGGTTTCCCTTAACTCCAGCTAGCCAGCTCCAAAGAGTTGTTTACTCTTAAGAAAAACTTGTATAATTAAAAATTTTTAATTGGATCAGTGTGATACAGTATGTGTGAAAGATCCCATGGTAATAATAACGTTAAGTCCTATTAAATTGATAGCAAAGCCCTGTCTGAGTTGAGCGGATGCAAAATGAAGCTCCTTACTAAATTTAGTAGAATTCATTTTTAGCTGAATAACATTTGAAATAGGTCTCTGATATTTCTGCTTCTCAGGGGGAACATAATTACAGTCCCCAATGGAGCTTATATGAACCTTTGTAGTATTTTCATTTTGTTTGTAGAAGATGTTACAGATATACTGGAAGTATTAATTAATCAAGAATTAAGCCCTGTGTACCAGTGCTATAGAGGACATTCTGCCTGCTGAAAGTACTTTCTTCTCGTTTCACCGTAGTGATTTACTAATATTTCGTAATTTTACTCCCTCCTGATTTCTTTCAAGTGTGAAATATTAATTAATCATGGAATATGAAATCGCTTTTATGAAAGGCTCCAAAAATATAAGTCACATCTAATGAAATACTGTGCTTTCCTCTGTAGGTATTGGTGTTCCTATTATGCTGGCTTATGTGTATGGAGTTGTTCCAATTTCCCTCTGCCGAAGTGGAGGCTGTGGTGTGTCAGCAGGCAACGGAAAGGGTGTCAGGATAGAGTTTGATGATGAAAATGATATAAATGTTGGCGGAACAAATGCAGCTGTAGGTAAGAAAATTACGTGTTGTGTTTTCTCTAAATTTGGGCTTTGTGACTTAATGTGACAGCCATAGATAGTAGAGTACTTATTTGCAGAGGAGGCACCAGCTCTCAAATGAGGACACCTTCTCTGTCTTTGGGTTGTGCTGTGCTGTGATACAAGCATTAAAGCTTTTCTTGCCCAGTCTAATCAAAGCCAGACTCTAGTAAAGTCTCTCCTGTAGGTAAAAGTTTTAAGATAAAATTAATGCTGCTTTTTCAGAATACTGGTTTGTGGAAGCTTGCTGGCTTTCATCTTTTCATCTATAATTTATTTTAATTACTTGACAACATTCTTTATGATAGGGTGTTTCTGTTTTCCTTGACTCCATGTTACCTGTCCTGTTGATGGTTAACTTACTGGTATCTTAATTATGTGGTGTCAGCCGTAACCATTGTAGCAACTCCAAGAAAGTTCCCTTTTTTTTTTTTTTGACAGTTGTACATTTTAGAAATCCTTTTTCTCAGCATAATTTCAGGAACAGTTTCCATGGTCACATTCTAGAAACTACTGGGCTGTGCTTCCATGACTGACAAGCTTGCTTTATTTCTGTCTAGATACCACCTCAGTAGCAGAGGCACGCCATAACCCCAGCATTGGCGAAGGGAGTGTCGGAGGACTGACTGGCAGCTTGAGTGCAAGTGGTAGCCACATGGATAGAATAGGAGCCATTCGAGACAACCTAAGTGAAACCGCTAGTACCATGGCCCTGGCAGGGGCCAGTATAACTGGGAGTCTCTCGGGAAGTGCAATGGTTAACTGCTTTAACAGGTAAGAGTCGTGCCTCTGCTGTACAGCATCCCGCTCTACATCTAAGCAGAGGAAGTGGTATTGACTAGGTTGTTTGATTTTTAGGTTTTTTTCAATTGGTTCCTATTAAGAGGATCCAAGGGATCCTGCTGGACCATGATCCCCAAAGGAGAGTTTTGAATTTTTGTCAGGATAAGTGAGGCCTGAGACCTTGTTCTCCCGCTACCCAGGAGTCGGGGGAGACCTGGTGTCTAACACAAGCACGTTCCCTGGTGCGCCTGGCCCCAGAGGCAGAACTGCTGACTCGTTCAGTGTGTATCTACCAGTATCAGGCTGTGCCTTCAGAACACCTGGGTGGAGCGTGGATTCAAAACAGACTTAGGGGAGGGAAGGCAGCTGGGCACCTGGCCTTGCTGAGGTGGCAACTTCTTGTCACTTAGGACCTCAGTGCCTCCTGTGAACTGGGGCCTTGCTGTTGGCTGTACTGCACCCTGAAGAGAGAGTGGGAATGTCTGGAAAGGATTGTTAACACTTAAGGTTCGGGATAGAACTTGCTCCTTAAATCAAGTGCTAACACTACTCGTTTTCCTGTGCAATTTGGAAATCTGGGCTATATAGAATGAGTGTAGGACGGCATGAAGAGTTCCCTTATGCTGGGACAGGTGTTTCAAGCTGTGACTGCTGAGGGAGGCATATCTACCCTTTTTAAAGAGCTGAGCATAGAATGCAAACCAAAACCACCTTCCAGTTCATTGTCAGAACGTGGATAAACAAGGTGTTTGGAAAAAAGCTTAGAATTAAATTTCTTTCTTATCCATTCAGCCCAATTGCAAATTGCTCAGGCTTCTATTATTCTTGTTGCAGTTGATGACAGTACAGTATAAAGCAGAGAACAGGATGCAGCTCTCTGCCTGTTGTTTGATTAGTAATACTTTTGCAGCTGGAGAAACACGGGAACTATCACGCCTTGAACTTATGTACCCTTCTGATTGCTTTTCTCATTTGTAGAGCACAGTACACTAGCTGCAAAACAATTGTAGTAGCAGTACATGTAACTCAGCTCTCTTTTCTTTCTCTCCAAGACTGGAAGTGCAAGCAGATGTGCAGAAAGAACGCTACAGTCTGAGTGGAGAATCTGGCACGGTCAGCTTGGGAACGGTTAGTGACAATGCCAGTACCAAAGCGATGGCAGGATCCATTCTGAACTCCTACATCCCTTTGGACAGGTAAGAGAAATGCGGTGAAAACAAGGTGACTAAGCCTTAAAGGATACCCTAAGCACGCCTCAGCTGTTCTTTAATCATTACCCTTTGAAACTGCACATTTTGTTACAAATGGAGTTACACCTGACAGCTTAGATATTGCCAAGGCTATTCCCAAAGAAGAGCGTGATCGCTGTAGCTCAGTGAAGTGCTTGGTCTTTCAGATGTTGGTTTTCTTTAGGCTGTTTATTGGGTTAAACGCTTCTCTAAAGCAACTTGCATCTCTTACCTTCCTTTTGCTATATGTATCTATCTATCTCTTGCAAAGCAGTGAGGGGTGGTTTTGCTGTGTTTAGCTGGCTCATCTTAAATGACCACTTACGCTCGCGGGTTCTTTCATGTTCTAGGGAAGGCAACAGCATGGAAGTGCAGGTGGACATTGAATCAAAGCCAGCCAAATTCAGACACCACAGCGGAAGCAGCAGCGTGGATGACGGCAGCGCCGCGGGCCGTTGTAACGCCGGGTGTTCCTCGGCCTGCTTGCCAGAAAGCAAATCTAGTGCCACCAAGTGGTCCAAAGAAACAACAGCAGGAAAAAAGTGTAAAGGGAAGCTGAGGAAGAAGAGTAGCATGAAGATAAACGAGACAAGAGAGGACATGGATGCTCAGCTGTTGGAACAGCAAAGCACAAACTCCAGTGAATTTGACTCTCCCTCTCTTAGCGACAGTATCCCATCTGTAGCAGATTCTCACTCGAGTCACTTTTCTGAGTTTAGTTGCTCAGATATGGAAAGTATGAAAACTTCCTGTAGCCACGGTTCCAGCGACTATCACACTCGCTTCACCACAGTCAGTGTTCTCCCGGAGGTGGAGAACGACCGCTTGGAAAACTCTCCCCAGCCAAGCGGAATCCCTGTGCCTGTTCCAACAGCCCCCAGCACTGATGTTCCACAGCTGACTTACATTGCTGAGGAAAGCACTAATCACGCATCTTCAACAGACGTGGATGTAGGTGGCGGGGAAACACTGAAAGAAACCAACAACAACCATTCACAACATGCTGCGGAACTCGGCTCTGCTATTCAGACTGAAATTTAAGCCTCTTAAGTGCTGCAAAAATACACTTGCCACTAAAGAACCCTGTCTGAAGGCTGGTTGATTTCCATGCGACTTCCGTGAGTTTCAGGTGATCAGCAGAAGCAAGGGTTTGATACAACTGCGTTTTCTATATGCTTGTCTGACAAGGCAAAAGGCTTCATGTGGATCTTAGACCTGTGTGAAGAGGCGTGAAAGGCTTTAACCAAGTGCATTACAGCAGTACAGCTACGTCCCTGTTTTGTATTTTTGCCACAACTTTGCTTGAAAGCATCTCCTTGGTGTATTTAGATAAAAATTGGTAAATTCTTAATGTGTTCAATGCTGAAATGAATAATCCGTCCTGCACTGTTCTCTTGGAAAATATGGGGCGTGGGATAAGTGGGTGTTAGCTGAGCATTACTGACTTAAGGCCCTTCCCATCTGAGTTCTGGTTCAGGGAGGCAGAAGTTTTGCAGAGACCTGGACAAACGTATTTCAACAGCGCATCCCGGGAAGGAGGCTTTTGTTTCATACCTGGAGGCGCTGCATTTAGAGTGCATGTCGAATGACCCGTGTGTTTCGGAGGGATGCAGCCTCTGCCAGAAGAGTGTGTGTGTGTGCACTTTGAGCAAGGTTATGGCATTTTACATAATTTCAAAATGAAAGACATTGGTACTTAGAGGGTGGAATGGAGACGTCACCTGTGAAGAACAGTGGGGTTACTTATTTATTCATGCAACCAACCACGCAGCAGACAAGGCTACTATATAGTGTATAAAAACTGTAAAATAACAATCCAGTGATTTATAAGCATTATAGAAGAGCAGATGCAGTCACCTTTCATTGGGGGTGGGGGGGGGACGGTGCCCCATCAATTCTTGGTGCCTTTGGAAAAGACTGGGTGTGAAGTGCCTGGTCGTTTGAGGATTTTACTGTAATGTTTTCCAGAATGTCCTCTTTGGCCACCTTGGATCACAAAAGAAAATCCTAGTGAATAAAATGACTGTGGTGGATAAATGTATAATAATCCTGAAGTATTAGCCTACCAAAGACTCACTCAGGCTTTAGTGGACATGACATCTCTTTGCAAGACGTGCGCATCTTCAGTCCCAGAATCAAAGTGCAGCGCAATGACTGCACAAGTGCACAGATGGGTTCCAAATATGCTGGCTTTTTTCTTTTTCTTTTGCACCTGGAAGATGTAGAGCTGAACACAAGCTGCAGTTGGCCGCAGCGCCTGCACTGTTAATGTTTTTTTTGCTGTGTAATTCATGAAACGGAGAAAAACAAAAAAACAACAAAAAAAGAGAAATCGTGAATATCAGAATTACAGTTAACGATGTTCTGTCTTGTGTTTCATGTATTGCCATTATGGTGCTACTGGAAGTTTGGTTGGGTAAAAAGAAAATGCCATGAGCTGCAGTCCTCTTCCATGACTTATCCTCACCAGTTTTGGGAATATGCTTATAACACTAGTGCCAGTTAGGATCTTTGGTAATGCTTGTTACGGTATTTGTATATTTGCAATTCCGTTTCACTCAATAATATGCGTGTAAACTGCATATCTGAAATAAATGTCTAAATGCTGACTTCCAGTGGCCCTCTGCTTACTCTGCTGAGCAGCCTTATGAAAATGCCTGTGTTCCCAGAGGTGGGTTTCCCTGCAAGGCGCTGGCTGCTCTCAGCCCTGCCTGCCTTTAAGCGCTCTCGTTTTGTTAGCTCTGCTCTGGAACTCAAACGCGCTGCTACCTTGAAAGACAAGATCTAAAGGCAGGCACGCTTTGTACAGGGCTTTAACCTGATTTCATCTTGCAGAACAGCAATTTTGGCTGCTGCTCTGGCAGGTGGAGACGGTCAATGGTTTTCTGAGGGGACGCGGCTCTGGCGTAAGTGTATTGCTCCTTAACGAAAACTGTGCCCTCCTGGTACGAGTGGGAGGGTTCAGGCTGCTGAGCTAAACACAGACGCTGCTCTCTGTCTGAAGTGATGCTTTTCTCAATTCACATGGTCCAGAAGAAGTTAATTCTGAAACAACTTGGTTCTGGGCGACACCTGGTATGTTTTGGTTGGCTGAGCTGCCTGTTTGCTAGGCTCAGCTTCTCACCCGTGCTGTGACAAGCTCAAAGCAAGAAACAAAGGCTGATAGGGATGCAGTACAGAAGGCAAAGCTGGATCTGCCTCACCCCAAACCCCTATGTAGACTGTGTTTCTATCAGAGTGAATAGCAGGAGCATAACTGTTATGTGTGCTGGGTCAGCTCTAAGCCTACAAATAGAGCGTTGTTGATACCATTTCTGATGGCAAAAGAAACGGGAGGAGTGAAATGTGGTGTACCCTGGAAATGGTAGCGAGGCTTCATCAGGATAACCGAGCAGGTGGCCGAAAAATCTGAACTGCATTGAATGAACTTTAGAAACAACTTCTTAACAAGAGTTTGCTTGATTTAAGTGTTTAGGGGAGAGGTTTTTAGGCTCTTTGCCCCCATTGCGCTGGAGGTTTCAAGAACTTAAAAAGTGCCAAAGTCAGGGGGACAGGCAGGAGGTGGAGATGGCGCAGAGAGCAGTGGAGTCAGGAGATCAGCGTCCGTGTTGTCTGGCGGAGGAGCAGACTGCTATAAAAGGTAACAGCATTTTTGGGTGCCTTTGGGTGGGACTTGTCAAAGTGTAACTAGAGCTTTAAGTGGATATTTTAAAGATTTGCTTTCTTGTAAATGGTAGAAATTCATAGTGGATGCACTGCTGCAACCTGAGCTCCGGTGTGGATCTGCTGACCAGAGGTGGCCCTCTCTTGGGGGTTGTACTGCTGGCCTGTGTTTACTGCCATCTTGATTTCTGGCAGTCACATCAGTCTTTGGGTTTTGAGTGTGAAGGGACAAAAGGTATGTGACATACTCTTTCCTCAAGTGTTATTTTTGGGAGGAAAAGATACAAATGTTAATCTTCCATCCATGCAGGTGAAATTGAGGCAGTTGAGCAGAAACTCAAATAAACCTGAGAGAACCTTTCTGAAAGGCTAAAGGTCTGAACTACACCATTAGTACCTTGTCTGCTCCTATCTGCCCCAAAGGAGCCGATCACCCCCCTGGCTGCCTCAGATGGGACAATCTGATGTTGCTGTGGGGGGAAATGTTCTCCATGTCAGGGTCAAAAAATCCCTAGGTTTGATCTGGGCAAGAAGCACAGGTCCAGACTGGTGGCATTGTCTCCGATACCGTCATTTTCAAAGGGTAGGAGAAAGGGAGACATGTGGCCATTGAGGTATTTTGTAGTCAAGAAACCTGAATGGGAGGCAAAGGAGAGTCAGATCCATGGACCAGAAGAGTAGCACTTAGCTGCCATGCCTGAGAATTCAATCTACGAGACTGGTGTGATGCCACCAGCTCTCGTGGCAGTGGCCGCTACTGCCACTCATTCACAAGGGACAAGGCTGTGCCCCGTACATGCAAGACGGTTGAAGTGCTGTGGGTCCAGCAGTGGGCTCCCCTGCTGCCAGCAACACCTTCCCACTATCATGCTGAGGAGCACACAGACTTACAGTGCTATCATAAGTGCTCTTGTCTTTAACTTGGAAAATAACTCGTTTGGCTTCCTCACCTCCACGATGGGTTCCCATCTCCTCTTCTGTAGGCCTGTGTAATGATGGCTGGAAAATGCTTCCCCCAGAGAGGAGGGAAAGAAGCCACACTGCTAGGTCTGGTTCATTGCCAGCATTAGACACGCTGCATAGGGTCACCTGTGGACAGTCTCTTGGACTCCACAGGGGATAATTTGGTAAGTATTTAGCAGATCATGCTTGGGGCTTTGCAAACATCTAAGTAGATGCAAAGTTTTCATACAAGGTTTGGAATTCTGCCATGAAGAAACTGTCAAAAAGGTGGAATGGCCCCTGAGAGGGCATGAAACCATCTTGTGAAGATGTAACTGGAAAAGGTGCTGGTGTAAGTCCTGGCCAGGACACACTGGTGTTTTTTTGACTTTTCATGAGCTGGAGTTCAGTGCACAGAACCGTCTCCGCTCTCAGCTGGGCTTGTAGGAAGGGTCCTTGCTACAAGCACTGCATCACAGGGTGGGTCTGACCCTACTGTTGTTGTGAAAGGAACCCCAGGGCTGCACTGCAGGAACCTCTCTGAGTAGCTGCCTCTAGACTCCTCCTGGTCTCAGATAAATCAGATTGGTTCAAATTCAGTGGAAGTTATTGCTAAAATAGAACAATGTAGCAACCTCTCTCATCTACTTAATTAGTTTGACATGGGTATTTTAAAGCCCTTGAGAACTAGGGGCAGCAACAGTTGTCTTTGAAGGTGTTGAAAATTTTAGAGATGCTACTAAGGTGTTGTGGAATTCCCAGTAAAACAGTCGTGTTTTTTTCTGAGGAGCCAGATTTTACATGTATGCTTTATATATATACACAGAGATATTAATTATGCTTCTCTATCCTTTCTGGTTATTTGCTTCTGTGTAGAAGAGATTGCAACAGCTTTTCAGAAAGGAGTTTGTGGTTTTCGTGGTAGCTCCTCTGGCCTTGGTGGAGGGCTGCTGCCTGGGCACCCTGGGGTGCAGCATCCCTGACAGATGAGGGATGCGGCGCAGCCACAAGCGCAGGGACAGATGCTCATGGGTGAGCCTGCCCAGCTGTAGGCTCCCTGCTCCCATGTCCGTGCTGCTCCCTACCCTCTGGTCCCAGAGCTGCTGTCCTTGCCTGCTGTGGGCCCCTCTTCCTGTGCAAAACTTGATTTGCTTTTCCCTTCATGTCACTTATTGACCCCTTACGTTTGGGTTCTGGCCCTTCTGGGTGGTGAAGGTCCTGCTGCTGCTGGAGGCCAGATGGGAACAGGGATGTGCTGCAGGGAGGCCAGGCTCAGCTCTGCAGCATCCCCATCACAGCAGACCCCACCTACAGCAGAGAAGCAGTCTTCAAGGCAGATACACTCTATTCCTTGCTCTGTGGTGGGGTTGCCATGTGATCTTGTCAGCTTCACTTCTGCATGGAAGACCCGAGGTTCACCTCCCAGTTCTTGTGGTGCGTGGAAAGCTGCTATCATAGGGTGGCCATCCAGTGCTGGGCTGTGCTGACTTCAGGATGGGGCAGGGCCGAGGTGCTGCCTTAGTGGCAGGACAACACACAGCTAGTACTTGGGCAGCATGTGGGAAGCTTGAAGGGAGTGGGCCTGTACAGCTGAGCAAAGCTCAGTGACATTTCTGGATCCATTGACAGCTCCTTGCTTTTTGGTTGGACTTCATGTTCCATGGGATGTGTGGGGCAGGCAAAGGAGGTGAAGTGCCTGGGAGCACCGCAAGGGCAAGAGCATCCCCTTGCCAGCCTCCAGCTGGTACCTAAAACGTGATCAACTGGCTGCACTGCGCTTCCTGTGAAATGTTTAGGGTTTGGCTGAGGCAGCAGAGGGAACAGATATCTGCCTGACATGAAATCCATCCTCCTCACAGCAGCTGGAAGCTCAACCACAAACATGAACCTGCTGCGGTACCTTGCTCGTACCAGGACAATTAACCATGTATTTTTGGGACACGACCACCTCAGCTCTGCTGGTGCACCAGAAACCTGCAGAAATCATTGTGGTGGGCAAAGCCAGAAGCTGACAAGACACAGCTCTCCTTTCACCAGGGCTTGGTGAGCTGGCTGAACAAAATTATTGCTTACCATCTCCACAGTAAGGACACTAGAAATAGAGTGGGTGGGTTTAGGTACCAGACTGGTGCTGTTGGGGTTTATGTGGCTCGAGCTGCCCTTTCCTCATGGGCTGTGTGCTCCAGACGCTTCTGAAGGTGCCGTTCTGTGTGCTGGGCACTTTATCCCCCTGTAATCCCCTGTGCTTACCAGCAAAAACCCTCTCCTGTCACTGAATTTATTTACAGGGGTGGCATTTAGCAGCAGAAACTGAGAAATAGCACAGGGCTGCAAGGAAGTGACACCAGGGTCCTGCACGGCTGTGGCTGAAGGCTGTGTGTCACACTGCAACGTGTTACATCCCAGTGGGGCGGTAAACAGGGACACAGGGAATGATGGCTACTTATGGGTAAGTGACATTTAATACCCTTCCAGGCAGCCGCCGGGGTTTGATGCCCTGCTCCAAGCCCCATAGGTGGCTGCAGCTCCCAGGCAGTGAGCTGACATGGGCCGTAAATCTTGATTTACAAGCGGGGAAGGAGTCATGTTCCCTGCTGTTCAAAAGGATATGTTTTGTTTATTGCAATGAACAAGCCTAAATACTGCAGCCCATGGGCTTCCGAAAGGCCCGGCAGCCTCAAGGAGTAGCCCTGTATTTGTTGTGCCAGGGGGCTGCATGGAGCAGAGTGGGGAGTGAGGAGTGGAAAAAAACTTCTCGCCTTCAGATGGGCGAAGAGCGTGGTTTGTCAGGACCTGGGCTCTCGCCAGGGTCTGCTGCCTGTCCCCCCGCACAGGGAGAGGAGAAAGGCGGGTGGTGAGGGCTCTGCTAAAAAAGCTGCTTTTTTAGCCAGGGAAACAACCGTGCCACGATCACCCCTTGGGCCACACTTTGTTCCCTCCCAGTAGAAGAGGTGTAACACGAGTGCCAGCCCCTGTCCCCCGCACGCTCTACTCCCTCACCGCTACCTGCCTTGTCAGTGGTTACAGAAAGAAATGCCCTGTCTCTCCTCCTGTGGTGAAAACTGGGGTTTGCCAGCTCAGCCCTTCGGGAGAGTGTCATGGATGGCCATGGCTTTGGGCCACTTCGGGACCACACTTCCCTTGCCTGTTCCCATCCCCTTGTACCTAGTGATGTTCCCTGCCTGAAGCAGGTTTTATATTGTTGTGGGCTTGGGTGTGTTTAGTTTTGGGGGGTTTTGTTTGTTTTGTGGGTTGTTTGTTTCATTTTGTTTTGTTTTGTTTTTAAAAGGTGTGGGCTGAGAAGGTAAGTACCAAGCCCCAGAGAGAACCATGGAGCTGGGATTTGGGTCTCCCTGCCACAAAGCCAGGTCTGCTGCCTGAGAGCCTCTTGCTCCCTCTCAAAAGAAAATGCCTTATTCTAGAAAGGACTATAAACCCCAACACCAACGAAACAAAACATCCACCCCTTTGTCCAGGCCGTTGTTTCCGTGGAAGCCACCTGCTGCAGTGCTGAGGTGGAGAGCTGTGCGCTTACTTCTGAGCAGCGGAACAGCTGGGCCTGGACACTGAGCAGAGGAGAAGATGCCTGTGGAGGGCAGAGGGAGGCGAAAGCAGGCGAAAGCAGGCTGCAAATGTGATTATTATGATTTACTGCTGCTACCCAAAGTGCAGGGTGATCGCAGTTGCTGCATCAGTTACTGCTCAATGGCTTCTGCTTCAGAGGTGCAGCTGGGAGCGAGGGACACCAGAGGAAATGCGGACACCTCTCGGAGCGAGGCTGGTGCCCAGGAGCTGCTGGGAGCATACACCCAGCCTAGCACCAGTCTCAGATAAGACTGTGACCAGCAGGTCAAGGAGGTTATCCTGCCCCTCTACTGTGCCCTAGTGAGGCCCCATCTTGAATGCTGTGCACAGTTCTGGGCTACCCAGTTCAAGGAGGACAGGGAACTGCTGGAGCAGGTACAGCAGAGGACCACCAAGATGATCAGGGGCCTGGAGTATTTCTCTTATAAGGAAAGCTCAGAGACTTGGGTCTTTTTAGTCTGGAGAAGGCTGAGAGGGGATCTGAACAACAAACACCTATAAATACTTAAAGGCTGGGTGTCAAGAGGATTTTCAGTGGTGCCCAGTGACAGGGTAAGAGGCAATGGGCACAAACTTGAACATGAGAAGGGATTTCCTCATTTTGAGGTTGGCAGAGCACTGGAACAGGCTGCCCAAAGAGGTGGCAGAATCTCCATCTCTGGAGACATTCAAAACCTGCCTGGACAAGTTCCTGTGCAACCTGCTCTAGGAGGACCTGCTTTGGCAGGGAGGTTGGACTAGATGATCTCCAGAGGTCCTTTCTAACCCCTTATCGTTCCGTGATTCCGTCTGGGGTAGGTTGGGGGTTGTCTAAATACACAACCAGCCAAACCTCATGGTCTGCTTTACACTGAAGAGCTCAGACTCATCCCAGGGAAAGCAAAATCCCCTCTGCTGCCCAGTGTTTCGTTAGGGCCGAGTTTAAGCTTTCTAGCCAAACTCTCCCTCTTGTTACTGCCACTGGAAGGGGGACATGCTCACCACCAGCTCCTTGCTTGAGAAGGTGGGTGACTCCATGGCAAAGTGCAGATTTTTCCCATCTGAAATCAGCTGAATCTCTCGCTGATGGCACTGATAGAGGTGGGTAGAGCCCGGCTCCCGCCGTTGGCTGAGTGACAGCTTTGCTTGCCACCTCTGCTGTATGTCTCCCCTTAGACCAGCATAACCCAGGGTAACTTCAGCTTCCTGATCTGCTGATCTGTCATTTTTACCTGTCTTTGAGCTACCCTCTGTTTCAGCTGACACTCAAGCTGGAAGGTATTACACAGGAAGGCACCTTCCTGGGATCCTGGACTACTTTTCCCTGGACAAATACTAGGTTTCCAGTTTAATCACTAGGGATTGATGAATACTGTCCTAAAATTAACTGATATTGTATAGCCATCTATGAAAATCCCTTTGTCTGCTTCTTGTGGATAAATGATTTGTCAAGAACACTCCATTTAAAAATCTGTCTTTTAAAGCCTTTTTGTCTTTTCAATAACGTCTGTCTCCTGAACTTACTAAATTATGTTTTTATTATGATTTACTGCTGCAAATGTGATTATTATGATTTACTGCTGCAGTGTCAAAACAAACTATACAAAGGAGATAGACCTGTCAGCAGTCGAGACTGGTGCTTAGATCTCTAGAGAGCTTTTAATGCCTGGGGTTTTGGGTGGCACGCGGAAAGCCTTAACTTCATCGAGAGCTTTTGCGATATGGCAGTTTTTGACACTGGCTCTTTCTCAACTGCAGTTTTTCAAGCAACTAAAACTATTTTAAAATTACACAGCTGGGTTTGATGCTTTCTTTTTCCTGATCCTTGTATTATTAATACAATCCTCCAATGTATTACTTATTGCAAGGAAAACTTGTGTATTACTTGTTGTTACTAAAACCACTCTGAGCTCTATTAAATGAAAATGGATTCATTTTTCTGAGCCATGTTGTGCACATTTAACGGATCTTCTCTGAACACACTAAACAGCAGTGGAAAAAAAGAGGCTGACGTGACTAACCCAGCAGTTAGTGAATGCAAGTACCTTCCCACCATGGCTGAAGAATGAAACTGGCACTTTGCTGGTGCCACACGGCTGGTTTTGCACAGATTAGATACGTTCAAGAGAGATCCGTCCCTTATGACAATCTCATACAAGGAGGACAAGAACCACCAGTGGTACTGACTGGGCTTTAGGAATTAAAAGCCTCGTTCTTGGTATTCCACTTCAAGACAAAACTCATAATCCCCATGTCAGAATTACAAGCCTAAAGAGCGTAGAACCAGAAACGAGACTCTGTACTTGTACTTCTCAAGAAAAAAACTTTATTGTTTTAATTGATACACACCTGAGAAATTCTCATTAGAACATTCTTCTATTTCTGCAGTGCTAGTGAGTTGGTTATACATCTGTATCACCTGTGCAAAGAAGGCATTTGGGTATTTGAAAAATTTAAAAGCTTCATCTTGAAAAAAGGAGCTTTGTTAGAATCAAATATAAAACCTAAAGTACTGCCTGCAATAAAATAAAATAAAAAAAATCATACTGGTCCACAAAATGGTTTTACTTTTAGCTTTATAAATAGGTCTGTAAACAGAAAGAGCTGGTGTTTTAAATAATCTGATTACAAAACTCATGAGTTAAATATTTTTATTGCTAAGTGCAGCCACTTCCCCTGTTCACCACCACCACCACTTCAAAAGCCAGGCAAACCAGCAGGCCTTCCACGGGCACAGAAAAAATAATCCTCTGTGCACTGAAGTTACTCACTTGTTAGTAATTTTAAAAGCATACCCATTTATTTAACAATTAATTATTCTGGTTCAAAGTGTTCTATGGCAAGCTAATATATTATTCATTCACCTTTGCTGCCAAGCTGTATTGCACCAAAAATATTTAAATCTGTTTTGTATAGGCCAGGGATAGTGAAGACACAGATGGCCTCTAGCAGTTCAGCAGAAAAACGTTAATACTTCTTGTAAACTCATTTTAGCAAAGCTATTGCTAACTGACCCGTTTATCTTGAAGACACTTCCTTATCACAGGAACATACAACTCACAAAACGATTTAACAAGTGAGGCCTAAAAGTGTATTAGCTATCGTACCATCAAGATCATTCACAATATAGATCTCTAACGTAAAATACGCATTTATATATATAATTAACACAGACTAAATCAGTATGCCAAATAACGTGAACTCTGTTACTGAACACAAAGACATGCATTAAATTCTAGAGATTAAAAATGTATACAACTACAAGAAAAAAAGAGCAGCAAGTTTTAAATGTGCATATGCTGTCAAAAGAGAAGAGAGTTCAAAGAGTCCAGGTAAAGCCCCAAGTCTGGGAAGTTCATACATTCATCTCATAAACAGGAACTGGATGCATGCAACCAACACGTTTTAACTTCTTAAAGTTCATAAACCTTTTTAAGGCTCTCAAGATCTTCCAAGGAGTACTGACTATTCTGATTTTCTGAAAGTAATTCAAACAGCTGCTGAACCTGTTCTTTCTCATTTTTCCTGAGAAGGGCCAGCACTACCTGAAAAAAGAGATTTACAATTAGCACAGGTTTCTTGAAAAATCACTATTTGACAGATATAAAATCAGTGTATCGTTTCCTTTTAAGATATGCACATTTCCTTCAGGTGTCTGTTCCACGTAAGTATACATCCAATCTGGGTTCTTACCTTAAATCTTTCTGCTTTGCTCAAGTAGAAAAGGTGCTGATATACAAGGCCGGGATCTTCTCCAACTACGTAATATTCCAGTGACTGGATAAAAATCAAAAAGATTCCTCCTTCAAGTTTGTTACTGAGCAGCACTGGCAATTTTTTTGGATCAGTAATTCTTAAAAGTTCTGCACAAGCGGTTTTATCCTTATTGGTATTCACCACATTCATAATCTGACCGAAGTCATAAGGATTAGCTGGCTCAGAAATCTGCAGTTTCTCAGAGGCCTTCAGCGGCACGCTCTTTTGAACTGCTTCCTCAGAAGCCACACGATCGGTCACAATGTCTTCTGATGCAGCAAACTGTCCCTCGTCCTGTTCATCAGAGTCAGTCACCTTCACAAAGACAATGGCAAGGAAGCATTTTAAGGTGGACATACAGGTAACCTGAAGCTTCAAAAGCTGCACACTTATATCCATCAATAACGTCCCTAAATTAAAGTTAGCATTTTACCCTTCGTAAAAGAGAGGCACCTATGTTCCTATGTACAACTTGATTAAAATGGAATGATATTGATAAATCCCAGCTTCTAATCAAATTTTCCTTACTCTTCTTTGCAGCCTGTTTTCCTAAGAGCTACCTTGTAACTACAGCAGATAAGACAGGAAGGGCTCCCTAATGGGGCGGCTATAATTACTACAGCAAACAATTGCTTCCTGCCCCAGCCCTGGAAAAACTCCTGTGTCCAGTATTGTACTCAGATGGTCTCTGAACAACACAGTGACTTCCTCAACTTTCTCTGAACATGCCCCAGGTCCCTTTGTTTGTCACAACTCGGAGCTTAACCAACACTACACCTGGCTTAGGCCAGTTACATAAAATCCCATGAACTCGTGACAACCTGAAGTGTTTCAATAAAGCAACTTGTTTCTGTACTAGGAACTGCACTTTCCCTTGCACCACCGTTTGACATCACCTTATCAAATTACAGTATCACTCTATGAGCGGTAACTATGTGTTTCAACTGTGTTTTTTTTTAAATTAAAAAGCAAAAAAGTTCCTAAAGGACCAGCAAAGCTACAATCCAAACATACCAGATGACCGAGAAAACCCTGTCATTGCCTAATTCTACCCAGCACTCTGCAAGGCTAACATTCTGATCCAGTACCTAACAATACACCACGTATTTCTTTCAGAAGATCCTACCGGTGTTTTACCCACACTCTTGCTCTTCGAGGCAGGGCTTCATTCTTCAGACCAGTAACTTCACTACGAGCACAAGAAGAACCAGCACGCTGGCTGACAGTCAACCTCTGCCAGTGCAGCCCCAGAGGCTTCCCACACAGCACAGACTTTAAAAGCAAAACTGCTATTTGACAGCCACATTCCCTAAACCAGGTATTTCAAAGTCAAAGCAGTCTTTGTTTACAAGGAATATATCCTCAAGTTTAGTGCAGTCTAAGTTTCTTTTTTCCATTTCTGCTGTGGTTCTGATTACACTTCAAAACAATCCAGGCTTCCCTAAAGAACGTAAGGGACAGTAAACACATCATATGGAAGAATCCAATAATTGCTCTCAAAATAACATAAAAAATATAACCCCACCTGAAAAAAAATACAGCGCTATGAAGTACAAAACAAAGCCTTAGTACCATCTCTTAAAATGTGTGCCTTCTGTGCTGCCTGCTTTTAAAAAGGAACAGGTTTACCTCTTGTATGGTTATCTTCTTCCTTTGCTTCTGTGGACTGCCAGGTACAGCACTGCTGTCAAGGTTAAGCAGCTGTGCTACCTCCTCTAGTTCCTTTTTTGCCTCAAGAACATTTGGATCTATTAGAAGTACTCTGTTGAAATCATCAATGCTGGCTTGATAATTCTGGAAATAGAAGGGAAAATTATTCTTTTTGTAAGCACAGTTAGAAAAATAAATTTGAACTATCATACTGTTCTTTAGAATTAAGAAAAATAAAAATGCTAGGATCCTGACATTAAGCACACAAGAAAAATTCTAAATACACTCAGTGTAATCTCATTAGAGGGAAAAAGGGAAACTGTAGATGAGTTTGAGAACATCTTGCAACTAACCACTTCCATATTAAATGTGTAATGTAAAATAATTTATTGTGAGAAACAGAAATCTGTATCAGAGAATAGGTTATTGAAGATTGCTGCTTTCAGCATAATTGTTTAACATTGTGGAACAAGATCCATGTATCGCCAGTCAATCAACACTCTGCATACTTGCTTTGCCAATAAAAGAGAGTTAAATTAAGCTTAGATTAAAAATATACCATTAGGCATATTCTGTGGGCTTCAGTCACCACAGACCTGCTCTTACAGTTTGAGAAGGGCAATTTTTGGTAATACTTGAGAAGACTGGTATTATGTTACAAACCCGGGAATAAACAGGATTAGAAAGACAAACGCAGGGACAGAGTGTCGTTAGGTCACAGTTCCTTGACAGCCTTGTCATTTGTTTAATGTTTTTATTTCAAAATTTGACATTAGGAATTATGATTGGTTTAGGCTACATTTTCTGGAGAGATAAAATTAATTGCATCAATTCTGAAGAAGACTGGAGTGTCACACAGAAACATCGAGATACACTGAGGGAAGGAGTATCAAAACTAAGGATGAAATCTAGCAGTCAACAGTAGAAGACCCACGCAGACAGCAGAAGATGAACGTAATTTCTTTGTGTGAGGGACCTAATATTTCTTCTGTTCCCATGCAGGATCATAGCATTACTGTAAGTCATTCACATCATCATGCAAAAAATCCTGCTGAGGTATTTCCTCAGCATCTCAAATGTAATAAAAGCACGAGTGTACAAGTCACTCATATTTTCTTTCCTACGTGGAATATTGTGTTCAGTACTGATGACCAGGATTCAAGGTGCAGAGACAATGAAGTACATCTGGAAGTGAACTGCAGTCTGCGATGTCATGAAAGAGCAAGAGAACTACAATTACTTAGCCCTACCAAATGAATGCACAAAGGGACCAGACTGCTTTCATAAGAAAACAGCTGCTAATTAAGCTGAACCACTTGAATTACACTAGTGAAGATTCAAAACTACAGAGAAATAAGATTCTGGAACAGACTTCTGAAAACAATCACAGGGTTCAGCAAACAGCCCTCCTGGATTTTAAAATGCAGCCTGACAGGCTTCTCAACAAAAGTCATACATGGTGGTTGCACCAAAAGCAAGAGACTGGACTATCAGCTGTAGGAGATGTGGTCCGGGGTTCTGTGTCCTACGTTACAGGCCTAATTTATCACACAAGCATGATTTTTTCCTCATCTCCACTTACTACATATCAGTAAATCTCTTAAAAAAAAAAACTTAATTTACCACATTAAATTCCAGCGCAGCTTTTGTGGTTAAATATCTGGATATTTATATACAAGTAACACTTCCCATCTTAGTTAGGACTTTGCTGAGCTATATGCTTTTAGGTCTTAAAATTTTTCAATATAGAGTCATTTCTCAACCTCAAATCACTTTTGTTGCTTTCTCTGCTTTTATGAATCACTCACATCCCCAAAATGAGCAATAACAAAGGCACTGAATCCAACCACA